>APFE030020511.1:78215-120503 GCA_000404065.3 Pinus taeda | reverse complement strand
ATCGGATCAAATATTTTTTCACTCTATGCTAGTTTGCATATCAAGATATTTGATACCTCTCGGGGGTTAGTAGATCCGGAGTAAAGATGGATCTATTCTGGTTTAATTCCCCCATTTAAATAGGCTACATTCCAAGTGAATACCATGGGTCAATACCATGTGCCATTTTGGTCAATACCATGTGCCATTTTTATTTTTATTAATACTAATATTAGGGTTAATAATGTTTTTTTGCATGGTATTAATATAAAAAGTTTAAAAAAGGTTTTATTTGTTTACCATACCTCTCGTTTATTTATATTTTTATTAATTTACCATACCATTCATAAAACAAGGTGACTTATGGAGTAAATATAAAAAAAAGTTTTATTTGTTTACCATACCTCTCGCTTATTTATATTTTTATTAATTTACCATACCTCTTTTACAAATATGGTATTTGGCCCATAGGATTCACTTAAATAAAACCTCTTTCTTGAGCCTTCATAAATAAAATGAGGGTTATGGACTAAATATAAAAAGAGGTTTTATTTATTTACCATGCGTCTAGTTTATTTATATTTTTATTAATTTACCATACCTCTTTTATAAATATGGTATTTGGGCTTTTGGCCCATAGGATTCCCTTAAATAAAACCTATTCTTGAAAATGGGTGAATGGAAGGTTGTAACTCCTAATTTCAAGGGCTAAATTTACCTTTTTTATCGTCTCCCTTAAAATAAGGTGGGCTATTTGAGGTGATTTGTAAAAATGTACTATGATACAAAATATTCTCCCACTAAAAATTTAAAACCCCTTAATTTCGCCAAAGGGCGAACATTCGCCCCTAAAATCACCCCTAGTAAATAGTGTTGTGCTCAATGCAGAAAGTATTCACTCCAACCAAGTGATATTTCCTCCTTCAAAAGAGACCATAAAAAAACTTTTGCAAAAGACCATAAGCATATATTTATAATTGATCATAGTTAAATTAACATTAACATGTATAATCGACCATAAGTATAGATTTATAGGAAATGACACATGTCATTTCATTAATCATAAACAAAATGGTATGATTATACCTTCAAAAAATGAGATCCTATCCTCAAGTTTATAGTATGGTCTCCTTTTCCAAATATAAGAGAAATCTTGTGCTATAGTTTGGATACTAGATCTAACCCCCTTTCCTCTTGGTGAGATTATATAGGCTCATTCTATCTTATAGGAGAATGTATCTAGACACTTAGGCTTCAGACGTTAGGAAAATTCTACAATAATGGACTCCTATACAACTCATACACAAGTGGGTCAAGTTGATCTCCTTGTGAATGACAAAGTCTAGAATTTTTTTTCACAATTATGATATTTTTTTAAATTGTCTCAATTATAAAATAATTATTATCTCATAATTATAATATTTTGGAAAACAATTATGAGAATTAATGTAATCATGTAATTCCACCCTTTTATCATGGGATAAATCTCGCATAAGTAAAATAAAAGGTGAAAAGGGATGCATTCTATCCAACAACCGAGGTAAGTTGAATTTGTGTCTCTCTCACTATGATAGAGTGGAAAATATGGTTATAACAAAAATTCCATGGAGGAATCCACAATATTTTTAGTTTCACACACTTGGGACTCATTTAGGGATGCTGGTCATGACTAACAAATCCATCATAATCATTTTGGTCACAACATTTCCAATAACATGAAATACTTTTAACTATCAATCAATTATGCAATGTCACGTAATATTTCAATCACAATAATTCTACAATTACTTAGAGATCACCAACACTCTAATAATCAAAATGATAAATCACTGAACCATGAGCACACTGTCTTAGCCCTTGCTAAAGAAATACACATAGTACTTCTAAAAGTACTCAGAGAGCACCAAGCTCTAAAATCACTGAAATGATCAATAATTGCTTCAAGTTAAAACAATCTTAGCCCTTGCTAGAGACATTAATAAGATTGGTAATACAGTAAAGGAACTATAATTCCAATAATTCCTTACCAAGCATTAAGCTCATTTTCTATTAAGATGTAAATAAAATATTTCCTTAATTATATAGAAAAGTCACTTTTAGCATAACACATAACCAATTAGTTAATATTTTATATTGTTAGAAACGCATTGGAAAAAGAATGCTTCTCCCAACCCATGGAATCTAGTTTCCCTAATGAGATTGAGCCATTTTCATATATATACAGTTCTCAAACAAATACCATAGTAGGTCCAGTTTGGAATTCCACTAGCCAGCCAACCTAAGAATTCTAATGACCATGTGGGGTCTAATATAGGATTCCTCTTGGATGTCTCCTACTTATTTGTCTAACATCGTCTCGTCTATGAGGAATTTTGAGCCTCCTCCAATAGGCTCCAAATCAACAGAGTTGCCTCAGGGTTTTTCCCCTCTTACCATTTTGGCCAACTCTTTTCCCTTAGTAAGATCATTTTACCTCTAGGGAGAGGACATTTGGGTAGGCAAGCCCCATGAACCCCTCTAGAAAGGCAACCACCATCAACCCAAGGCTTACTAGCCTTTCACAATTGATCCGAATGGAAAATGACATCCATCCATATTATTCATCCCACCCATCATATTGTTAGTGGCATCCAACCATGGTATTCATTAACCCATGCTATTTATCCACCAATGTAATTTACATATAGTATTGTAAGTGGCATCCACCCATGGTATTCATTTACCCATGGAATTTTTCCATGGTATTGTAAGTGACATCCACCCTTTCTATTCATTCACCCATGGTATTATAAGTGGCATCCACCCTATGGAATTTACTAATAATATTGGAAGTGACATCTACCCATGGTATTCATTCACCCATGGTATTTACCCACCCATGGAGTTCACCTGTGGGATTATAACAAAAAAAAAACTATAATTAACAAGTCACATCTTTTATAAGGACAAATTGTTCACCACAATGTGGTTTTTACAATTATTCTTTATTTTAATAAAAGAGCTTCTTTGTGGTTTTGTTATTGCATGTTATCTTCTTTTTTTCTCACATTTCATTTTTTTAGATCTTAGGGGCCTCCCCCGAAGATTTGGACCAGTGGTATGAGATTTAGGTTATGATTCCATTGGAATGAGAGTTTGATACATATTTCAATTTTAAATTTTTTTGACAATCAAACTTTAGGCCTGTGATATGACCTCCATAGAGCACTTTCTTGGGCAAAGAAGAAATAATTTTCATTTTTCGTTTTTTTAGGGATTTTTTTTTAGGCAGTAAGTTTTCAGATCAGATTAGAAACATTTTGCAAAAATTTTACAAAAACAAATAATATATCATAATTCCTTGTGAAAAAATAGCCAAATTAAAAAAAAATCAACCGAATCAGAGTTTGGATGAGGGAGATATCGCTGATTTAAAATACGCTATGTTGTAGAATTTTTTCTGGTGGCAATTTGTGGACATCAGCTATCCTATAATTTTTTTTATTTTTTGTGAACAATTTTAGAAAACATATTGTAAATCTAAGATCCTCTTGAAAAATAACCCAATTAAAAAAAAAAAATTGGTCGAATCTGAGTTCAGAGGGAGATATTGCTGATTTAAAATCAACTAATTTTCCAAAAAATTGTGATGGAAGGATAGTTGCAACGTGAATCTAAGTTTTCAGAGTATCCAAATAGAGTTTTCAATTACATGGGAAGATGCAGAATGGTCATTCTATTTCAAAAAAAATGTTATAATAAATATTATGAGTTACGTTGACCGAGTTATGCCAATTTTAAATTAGTTTTTATATCTAGAGCAACATTTGAAACAGGTTCCCTATAGAGACATGCCCTCCCACCCATCTTTAGTAGGCATCTCCTACCCCATCAATAGTTAGCATCAAGATTATGGGTGAACCACACAAAATCCTTGTCATCAAATTCCATTTGATAGGACGCACATTGTTAGTATCACAATTGGTCACAATAATTACAAGGTATCTCTATCCTTTAATCTTCATTTGTCATGGTTATGGGTCATCCACAAACCCTCACTTCATCGAAGTCCATTTTCTAGGACACACACTGTCAATATCAAGTTGGTCACAAGCATAACAAGGTATCTCTATATTTGGATATTCGTTGATCATTATTATGGGTTAACCAAACAAAATGTTTCTCTTCAGTGGCTCTTCATATTGAACAAAGGCTTCTCAGGAGGAAACTTCACACAATGGGGACCATTCCTTTATAAGGAGGGAGGAATGATCCAAATGGAAAATGGCATCTAGCCATGGTATTCATCCATCGATATTATTCATCCCACCCATGGTACTATAAGTAGCATCCACCCATGGTATTCATCAACCCATGATATTTATCCACCCATGGAATTTACACATGCTATTGTATGTGACATCCACCGATGGTATTAACTCACTCAAGGTATTTTTCTGTGGTATTATAAGTGACATCCACCCATAGTATTCATCATCCCATGGTATTTTCCACTCATGGAATTTACCCATGGTATTGTATGTGACATCCACCCATGATATTCATTAACCCATGCTATTTACCCACCCATGGAATTTACATGTTGTATTGTAACAAAACAAGACTATAAGTAACAAGTCGCATTTCATAAAAGGATATATTGTCCACCGCAATGTAGCTTTTATAGTTATTCTCTATTTTTATGAAAGGGTTTTTTTGTGGTTTTGTTATTGTATGTTCTCCTCAGATTTCTTTTGGAATTTCAATTTTTCAGATCTTGGGGACCTCCCCCAAGATCTGGATCAACAACTGTCCACAAATGTCTGGCATGTGAAACTATATTTTAGCACTCTTTCCGACAATAATTTACATAATAAATCATTTGTGCATTATCATTAAAACAAAAGAAACATTTATGTGCATCATGCATTCACACAACATGGGTCCAAAATATCTAGATTGACATGAAACATAAGTAAGAAACAAGTGGCATACATTATGATTTTCCAAATAACACAATCATGCATATCATAACATTATAGTTTCTCTTTTACGGTGGCAATTTTACATTGCAGTGTTTTACCTTCACATGTTTTCATGTTTCCATTAAGCTATCCCTACTTAATCTCATCAACAATGTTATTCATAAATATGGAATTTTTAAATAAGTATTCATGTTTGCAATCATTTTAGTTTCATGCATATAACACTATCATGCAAAGTATATAGAAATGTTCATTAATATGTAAACTTCATTAGCAATTAGGGTAACAATCAGAACATTTCTAATTCCCACAATGTACTATTACTAACATTCCAACATATGAAGTAAATAGCATAATCAATTTTGTACAATATGCAATAAGCTTAAAATAAAATCCAATTCATGCATATAAGTTTTAATAATTAGTCATGCAACACTAACTAATCAATGCTATCAACCATTTTAATGCAGTTATGACAAGACTCAATCAATAACTAGCTATTATAGTCAAGTCTCATTACTCCACTTATTGCTTATTTTTAACATCTAAAGGGGTTCTTCCAATTTCCTTTTAAAACAATATATCACCCTTTCAAGAACCTTCACCATATTTTACATTTATGTATTCACTTATTAAAAGAAGTGCATTTTGACTTTATTCGTGTTCATTAAATATATCATTAATATTAGAATATACGCAAAGATTGGTATTCAACTCTCACTTTCACTAGTGAGTGTTCGTGTTGGTCATAGGTGAAACAATGGTTTTATTGTACTTTATCCTCAGTAGGATTCAAATGACATGAACGCATTTTTATAGAAAACTTTATCACCTATTACTCTTCAATGTAGTTATAAATATGCATCACGCATCTCATATCGAAAGTTTTCTACTGAATATTTTGATATGTAGATTGTGGAAATCATATATGAGGTGATGCCCATTAGTATCATACCTCAATCTATTTTCCGCTTACCAATTCCCAAAAGGCGCTAGTGCTAGAACCTAGAACTCTAATACCAGTTGTAACATCCCTAGGTAACACGGGAGATTTTAGGGGTTAATATTTGCAGATGGGCTAATTTTCCATAAAATTATTAGCCCAAATTTTATAGTATAAAAATATTTTACCTTAAAATGGCCAAACATTTATAGGGAGTATATGAAATCACTAGCAACCTAAGTATTTTTATAAAATTTCCGAAAGAATTTTATATTTTTCATATCACGGACCATAAATATTCACCAAGGTTTTTAAACTTTAAGATGAATTTCTATCCTTAAGATTTTCCTTACCGGGTAACCTCGCATGAAAATGCATGGAGTTAGAAATTGTTTACACAATGTGCCCATGGTAACTATCCAAATTACTATTCTAGATTCATCATTAACCATTAGATCAAATCCTCATCATTATATAGAGTAACTTTATTAAAGGCATAGTAAGTTACATAACCATTAACAACCACTATTGTAGCATATTAACACAAACTTTATAATGTAACCTTACATCATTTTCATGATTTCCTTAACTAGATTAGTTAATCACATACTTGATATTATAATCATCAGATCATGCAAGGAATCCACATCATAAAAGTAGCACAACAGGAAACCTTATCATTAGACACTGATATACCTTGGAAACCCCATAGGGTGAGAACCCACAAACATTTAATTTTATTATTAAATGTTCGTGAGGGTGTTCACCCCTCACTAATATATTATAAGGGAGTCCAACCCTTAAATAGTGTCATAAACTATTACAAATAAATATCATTAAAATACAACATATCTATATAAAAGCTATTACAATAATCATGAAATCATTTACCCACAAATCTCTACTCTTTATATCTTTGTGTGCTAGTTTTTCCATCAGTGGGCCATCCTACAACTTGCGCTCACCTTCAGGACCATTAGTTCTTTACTTTCCACAACGTTAAACATAATCTATCCTTTGTACAAGTCACCATCCTTTCATGTCATTGATCTCGTCAACAAGCTTTGATATCATGATTAGGTAAGGCATTAATTAACCAATAATCGATCTTTAAAAGCAATCCTTTATTGCACATACATGAAATGTAAATAGAATATCTCAACATGATTCTTCTAATAACACTTCTCATGCATTAAGTATAAATAAATAATTATCACACATGTCAAAATAAACAGCACATTACTATTACCATTCTCACACAAGTACAGATTCTTTTCCAAAGAAAAACTATTGTAACCATTCATTTTCATTTAGAGGATACTAGTATCTTCACTTTGATCTCTGTGCATGTAATTAGATAAAACTTTATTCAAGGAAAGTTAGCCCCTCAACTTTTCCTTGTGCATATAACTAAGTAAACTTTCAAATACACTTATTACTATTGTTATAATACATAGAAATGCATGCCCCTTCTAAGGGGAAACTAACATAATAGATATCATTATCATGCATGCAAATGCAAGTCCCTTTTCTAAAAACATCTTTCCCAAGATAGAGCTATTTACAAAGTCTATTTGTACACACAAACACATACTTTGTTGTGAAAGAAAACTTGTATTAGTCATTATTTCTTGCATGCAAATATATGTATTTTTCCAATGGAATGCTAATGCATTTATTGCATGCAATTACCTATTTTCCTTTTGCATTCATTGCATGCAAATACTTGCTTTCCTTTCCAAGGTCTAACATAATAATTATTCTTTTTTTCCTGCAAATTATTGTTTATCTTCAAAGGTCTAACCCAATAATTGTATTCTTTCCATACATATTTCTTTTCAAAAAAATCCATCACAACTGTATTTTTCATGGATACAAAGATCATATTTCCTTTCATGTGATCAAACACAATATTTCTATTTTTCCTACACACAAATAACATATTTTGAGGAAATATCAGACATAATAGTTACTTTTTTGTGCATGCAATTAACTTATTCATTTTACCATAACTAAATACAAACAATGTATTCCTTTTCAAATGATAACACAATAATTCTGTATCTTTGCATACAATACAAATTCTTATGCAAAGAATACTATCATAATACTTTTTTATGCATAAAAATATAAATTTCCTCCAATTTTTGCAAAACAATTTGGTAACCTATGCTTTTTATGTATAGATATTTATAGATTATTTTAAAGAAATTTCTTTGTTTCATCACCCATAAAAACTTATGAAAGTTATCCTAATTAATTACAGTTGAACCATGGAAGTATTTCTAAAAATAATCATAAAATATTATATATATAATATAATTAATATATATATATTCTAAAAAGCTTTTATATCATGTTTTATAATTTATTCATTAAATATGTTTTCTTTCCCAAAATATAGTGTAAGGAAACAATGTAAATGCTATTAACATACCTCTAGCTTCCCACCTAAATTTTTGTATGTGTAATTTTTATCGAGCATTCTTTTCCTAAAGCATAACATCATTAAAATCCTCTATATGCGTAAGATATACAAAATTTCCTTTTTGGAAAAGGATGTAGTAACTTATCTTTACAATGGCCGATTCATTGAACCATGGAGAAAATTTTCACTCGGTAAATAGACTTCAAGTAGCCAGGGAAACGCTCCGTACACCCAAACCTAGTAGCCAATTATGAGATAACATGTATGACTAGAATAATGAAGGAAACATATAGTACCATTCATGACATAAGAGAGTACCTAGCACCTAGCACCAGTAGTTTCATAATGCACAAGTCATTCCTCTCCGGTGGACTCTTGGTTGCTAAGAGTATGAACACATCAGATGAACTATGGAGGTATTCTCTTCCCAAGAATACAATCAAATGCTAAGGTAACTCTGTAGTAGTTACAACCATTAAATCATAACTGATTCTTGAATATTCCTTGAATCCGCCGACCAACCATTGCCCAACGTCAAACATGGTAATTGAACAACAATCTTTGCTGTAAGCCAATGTAAATGCAATTTATATGGATATTACAATAGCATACCATTACAACAGCACTTTTATATAACTCATGTTATTTTACATAAAATGGGTTTACTTAATAAACTCAAATTATATATATATATAACATTACTTATGTAATAATTTAATTATAACTGATAATTTTAATTGATTTTATAATTTTTATTTTTTTTAGTTATCTTAACTTCTCATCTATCAAGCATGGTGAAGGATCAAGTCTTTAGAGGTAAAATTCTTGAGAAAAATTTGACCTCCAAAAATAGGATCTCCCTAAAACTTGATAAATCCATAGTTATATGGATAGGCTAGTTTAATTATTAATTATTAATAATTTAATTAATAAAAATAAAAAAAAAATACTTTTTTTATGTAATTAGTCAAAAGTTTAAGTAATAATTATAATTACTATTTTTTTTGTATGTAGTGGTTGATTCAGTTTGATAACCGACATAATAGGACATAGACAACTCCTCCATAGCATAGTGTCTCTGGGGCATAATATAATATAATAAAATTTAAATAAAAAAATATCTATAAATATTTGATTGTAAATGAGAATGAATCTGGGCATGTGTATTGATGATCAATAATGTTGGCATGGTATTGTAACACTATTACAGAATTGATGATAAATTTTATTATATTGTAGTATTAAGTTTTTATGTGCTTATTATGAATTTAAAAAATGGTTAAGACTTATCATTTCAACTTATATGGTAAAATAGAATTTAATTATAGCTACTATAATATCTTATATATTTTAATGTGATAAGAGGTGGATTATTCAAAAGATTATCATTATATTCTTTCATTTAATTTAATAATGTTATAAAATAAATTCAACTAAAATATCTATAAATATTATGATTCTGAATGAGAGATGGTTTTTTGGCAGTGGTATTGATGACTATGGTATGGGCCCATAGTATTATAATAAAACCTATTTACAAGTTAATAATATCTATGGTAAAGTGAGCATGAATATCTATGATTTATTGTAAGTATTAAAATTTTTATGTGCTTATTAATTAAATTTAAATATGTTACATAACCATTGTAATGTGATATGTATATTATGATTTTCTTTTACCTCATAATTTTATTAATTTACAAAGAAATTACAATATATGAAATTAAATTTTATTATTTCTATTACTTTTAAAGTTTTACTAACATTACAACATCTTTTCCATACTGGGATCTTTAATTAACTCTGACAAACCCTCACGATGAATCACATAAGATGGTTTAAAACATTGATACATTAACCAATATCAATGCAATGAATTTGGAAAATAATTCTACACATAATACAAATACAAATCGTAAATGTTTACAAATCTTTTACATCTTATAAATTGAACATATTATAAAATGTTTACATACTCTTTTACATTATAACTACACACATCTTCCCTACTCCAAAAAAAAATACTTTTAATAATTTTTTTTCAATTTTAAATAATTTAATTTATTTTTAAAAATATTTAAATCAAACTTATTTAAAAACTTGTCTCTTTGCTTTTTTTAATTTATTTTACATAAATAATATAACTCGTTTGTTTTTATAAGAAATTTATTTATGTCTATTTAAAAATATAAATAAATATTCGATTTAAAGTGATGAATCATTTTTTATCTAGATTAATATTTGAATAAGTTATATTTTATTTTTTCAATTAGCTTGAGTTTAAGTAATTAACATTCCAATATTAAATAGAACAATAATCTTTTCACCTATGCAATCTTCTCATAAAATTATATATCCACTAGATGTTGTTATTAGGAATATGTTAGACTTGAGAAAGCCTTGATGTTCAATAAAACAACTTTTATTTTTCAAAGTTAACTTCCACTCTTAATCCCTCTTCCAAAAATTTGAATAACTTAATAAAAATTGATTCATACACATATAAATAAATAAATTTACAGTAATATACTTTTATTATTTTACTTAAATTTAAGAGATTCGATATTTAAAATCTCTATATCCCAATTATATAAGCTTTATTAATCTTTTGAAAATTAGTTTTTGAAAATTAGTGATGTTATGAAATGATGTTCATATTATGTTTACAAACGGTCGCTTAATAAAACAGCACGTGCGGTAAGAAAAAGTTTGTCAAAGAAGTTTGTAAAATATATAAATATGAAATGTAAACACATGAATATATTTAATAACAAAATATTAAATCAAAATAAAATAAAATTCAAAATTTCAGATTCTCCCCTATGTTACCAGTCACATTCAAAGAAAGCTGGAAAATTACAATGTCAAAGCGTTCATATTAAGTCTTGTAATCAATGTGCGGAGGAGCTTATTTCCAAGTACATTGAGGATGTAACTTATTGTCTTATTTCGACAGTACGTATTAAAATATAAATATAAATAACGGTTTCCCAACAATGAATCTTTAGAAAATTGGAAGAGCTTTCCCATATAAAATAATTTAAGTTAGTTAAATAATGTAATTAAAATATAGATTTAGAGTTCCTAAAAACCATGACATAAAAAAAGTAATATAATTTTCATGGAGTAGAAATATGTGATTTATTTTTTCGATGTTTTTATGATTGTATTATTTTGCATTTTACATAATTTTAGTTATATTAAGAGTTTGTGTTTTTTGGGAATGCCTTAGTTTAATTTTGTATTATTGATTAAAAAGAAGCATTGCGAGTTTATAACTTTTTAGTTTGCTATTAAAGAAATTAGATTTCAATTTAAGGTATAAAAATATGTTTATAAGCATGATTAAGTAATTATGTTTATAGCTTTTTGGATAATTAGAATAGAAACTAGTGTAGTATATGTCTAATAGGTGAATTGTCTTAAATAGAAAAAGTGGTAAAAAGGTATCATGAGAAGTGGGAGTTATATTTAAATTATTTTTTTCACTTTTGGAATTATAAGTTGGGTAGTTCCTTTATTGGTACTAAAATTTTGTTATTTATCTTTTTGAGATTTTGTTGCCAAATATTAATATACATTTTATTTCTTTCAATCAATAATCTCTCCATTATGCTATTTATTTTTTAATATAAATCCAACCCCAAGGGTTAGCTTAGTTGGTCAAAATCAGTGCCTTGCCATGGGGAGGTCATAGGGTCCAATCTCCCCAAAGCCCTTGGGGTCAGGCCTTACTAGTGGGTCGTGGGGCTAGATTCCGTTCAGGGTCGATCAGCCCAGATATTTCCGTGGATGTAGTGCAACCCGTTGACCAAGGTGTCCGTGCACCACATATTTCCGTGGATGTAGCGCCACCCGTTGACCAAGGTGCCCGTGAACCACAACCTAAAAAAAATTCCAATATAAATCCATAGTATACATTTATTTTATATGTTTAGACATGTGTTTCTTGTGTTAGGCACCCACTCCTTGACATTCTCCACCACCTTAATGTCTTATAAGAATCTATAATCAAACTATTCACGGCCCTTAATATTGAAGTGACAATGTTGCAACTCCGAAGGGTTTTTTCTTAAATATATGAAAGTTAACCATGAGAAGTGTCCACTTGGGTGGGTGTTACAGTTACATTATCTTCTTCACAATTACAAGTTGGCTAGTTTCTTCATTGGTACTAAAATTTTGTTATCCATTTTTTGAGATTTTGTTGAAAAACATCAATGTACAAAATAATTTTCTCTTGGGCTTGATTTCTTTCAACCAATAATTTTCCTATTATGCTATTTATTTTCCAATTTAAATCCAAAGTCTACATGTACTTTATATGTGTATACAAGTGTTTCTTGTGTTAGGCACCCACTACATGACATTCTCTACCACCTTAATGTCTAATAAGAATCTATGTTCAACCTATTGATGGCCCTCAATATTGAAGCGACAATGTTGCAACTCCGAAGTGTCTTTTATTTAATCATCAACATGGGGTTCATACAAATTTAGGATGAGTCAACACTATATGTGGAGTAGTCACTATCTTATCCTTTTGTTGGCTTTTATGTAGGTGGAAATACTAAAAAGAAATCTAAATGGATATTGATTGGGTTGAGTAATCTCTATTATAGGAAAAATGTTATTGCAAGAAATAACTTGGTAAAAGAAGAATAACACACAAACCTATGCTATTTTCGATAAAGAAAGGCATAGTGACACTATCTACAATAAAATGAAAGAACACATATCCTATATTGAAAGGAAACAAAACACATTGTTGAAATGAAAACTTAAAAACAGTAAACCCTAATTTTGTTCAAAAGAAGTAATTTCTACAACAAGACAAATAAAGGAATCTACAAGGTCTCTATCCCTCCAAGTTCCATTCTCAAGGTTGCAAGAGCATTGTGACACATTAAGGAAGGAAATTGATGAGTTTAGTGTAAATCTTAGTGGGTTTAAAAGGTGGGTTACAGACTTCTACAAGATTCCCTATTTTGTTACAGGAGATAGTCAAACTAGTAGGTGGAAATACTAATTGTGAGGTTTGATGGCTAGGAAGCTAAGGAGATGTTGGAAAATGAAAAAGTACACATGTCCAACGAATCATAATAACTTGTTGTAGGGTTAACCTATCAAAATGCAAGGTTGTAGGGTTTCGAGTAGATTTAAAACAAGGTACAATGCATAAAATAATGAACACTTCACAATGAAAAATAAATATATAACAATAAAGGAAATGAAATAAATGAGAAGTGGAAATGATATTTAACTAATCTAACCACTAAAGCTATTATAACGAAATGTTAACATAACCTGCAAGAAAATAATGCATATAAAAACTCCTATTTGATGATGCATGGAAGTAACTTTTTAGAAATACTTTGCAAAAACAAAAAAAAACACGAACATAAATATTACAAGAGGGTTCTGGAGAACCTGAGGTGGGCCATAACCCAAGCAAGCTCAAAACCATTAGAATAAAGCTAGATTAATATATTAAATTAGATATCACTTCAATTAACTAAAAATTTGCTTACACATCTCAAAGTTAGAAAACTTGCTTGAAATCACTAATATCAAATTCTATTCTTGACATTATTTTCTATGTTTTTATTCCACTGTCTAGTTGGCTTCTCAAGCCTCTTATTTATATAAATGGTTAGGAGGTAGCCTCATTGAGGGTAGGACTACTTTCTATCCAAAAACACCTAAAAGCTAGACCTTGTTTCCTAGGTCATGACACATTATTAGGAAGGAGCATTTACTATCCTCAACAAGTTTTGTTGGGATTCTTCTATACTATATAATAAGCCTCATAAATATCTCTAGATGTGTTTCCTCAAAATATGTGAAAATTATTTTCAAAATCCTACACAATAGTCATGTTATGAAAATAAAGTATGAAAAAAATCATTGACTCTCCTAAAAACTCATTAAGCTAGGAAGGTGTTGTTAATTGCAAAAGGGTAGGTTTGATATAGCCTTTATGTACCTATGAGAGGCTAGATGGGCCTTACCCTTTACATAGTTGGTCGGCCCATTATACCCCCCTACTAAAAATGTTTCTCACCCTTTGAGTGACTTACTCTTCTTCACCCCTTTCTCTTTCTCATTCATCTCTCAAAAATACTTGCTTCAGATCCCATGATAAGCTAGAGGTGGTTGTGTTGGCTAGGTGGAAACATACATTTTTTTTTAATGGACCGTCATTCCCTATACTCCTCTTAATAACTTTGATGTTCTTGTATCCCTTGCGGTAAGGGTGGATTGAACATATGCCTAATCCATTGGACTCCAAGATTCTGAATAATCCCCATTTACAAGGGTCTCTTGGAAGGTGAAACCTATAATTTGGTAGGAGAGTGGTATTGTTTGGTTTTCATAATATGGGGAAATTATTTCCATGTCCTTTGGAAATCTTGTGAGTGATCCTCTCCTAAAAATATGAAAGTTTCTTCAAAGTGGAGGATGGCATCCACTTGACTCTACTTCTAATCTTCCACTACCTTCACATCTTCTGCAAGTATAACATGACTTGAAATGAGATTAGATGGATTTGGGTGCTCAGGCTTTATCCATAGTGGCTCTCTTAGCTCCCCGTCCATTTTCTTCTTTACCTCTTCAAATTTAATCTCCTGATACCTAAACTAGTATGCGAAGGCCAACAATTGTGCATCCTCAAATACGAGTTTGGATCCCATATAGTCTAATTTTTAAGCACAACATTGTGATGGTATAATTCATTAACCTTCGATTTTTCTTCCATATTGCAGTGTAGGAAAAACTCAATGAATTCTCTAGTTTCTTATAAAGGGAAGGTCCCTTTATGTACAATCTAGTGGATTTGATTTCAACACCATTGTTATTTAAAAAATAAGGACTAAGCCTTTGAAGGTTGTCTATAGTTATTCCTCTTATGAAAGGTGTGCCATAGTCGCTAAAGTTATTTCCAAGGATGCAATCCAAGTTTCCTTTTCCTATAGCAACCCTTGTGCTTGTTGTAATTGGATTCTTAGCCTTTTGTTTTATTTCTCAAATTATTCCCTCCTATTTTCTTCATCTAGCCTTAATAAGGCCATTTCTTCCCTTGTTTTATTTCTCTCATGCTCGATTTTAAAAATATCATTTACTCCTTTTGATTGAGATATCCTATCCCACTAATAATTTTCTACCTTTTATTTATCCACCTTCAGTAGTAACGAGGGAACTATATGCTTAGGAAGTATCTGACTCATGTTCCTAAAAGAAGAGGATCAATTGTTAATGGGCAATAGAAAAATTAATGGGGCTTTCTTGGTTTCCAAGATGATTTTTAAATTTTATGCAATTATGTAGACTACTCTTATAGCAAGACATATTCTTGATATAGATAGGTATCCTAACCTACTAGATGGGTAGCATGACTCTATGAATATACTTCCTCCACTATTTATTCAAGGGGTGCTTGCATTTATTTTGATTGTGTATCTCATTATTTTAAATCTTGCACCTTTATATCCTATAGTTATTCCTTTTCTAGACTTTCAGTTTCCTTAATAGTAATAGGGGTGGGAAATGGGGATTGTTTCTTGAAATTGTACCTTATCCTAGTGCTTTTCCTTCTAGTTTACATAAATTGTTGAACTTGCCTACTTATTCTTGGTTCAATGGAAGTGTTCAGGCCTGCTAATATGATTTCAATTTCCTTCTCTTATTCCTCTAGGGCTTCCTCCTTTTTTTGATATGGAGGAATAAAACTACCTTCTCTTTCCCATTCTCGAATGAAATTTTCTAATGTTTGTTAAATTATTTCACGACGTCTAGGAAGGTTTGTCTATCCATATTCATGAAGCACATCTAGGGGATGAGATATTAAAGATTTCCTAATGAAGATGTGATTTAATCAAGTCATGATGGGCCAATTAATTCTACTTAAATTCCTTAAATTTGTTGTTCATCTGCTTGGGATATTGGAGGAGGAAATATGGGATACTCAATAACTCACGAGTTTGACGATTTGATTCAAATATTAGCAGATAGAGGAGCCTAAATTTGTAGGCGTAAACCATGATCATCCCACCCTAATAGGAAATGTATTTGAGAATATGGTAGTATACGTCATCCCTTCTAATTCCATTGTTATTCTCATTTGGCTTTTCATTGAGGAGGAAGAATCATCTCTTGCCATTAATAGCCTCTTGTCTCATTTATTTGGTCCAATGTACCCCCTGAGAGAAGGTGGGGACCCTACAAATGGAATCTTCATTAACATATATCACCAACACCTTGACTATAGTGATAAATTCTTGGCCTTCAAGGTTTTCCAAGTTCATGGAAAATTTTAAAGAAACCTCATCATCGAATCAACCATGAGATTTTCAAAGAATCCTAATCATTGAGAATTTCTACGACAATAAGAACTTTGTAATTCTAATGAATTCTAGTGATATTAGTTTTCTCTCATTGTTAAATTTGTCCCCCTTGGTTTATGATAGATTCTTCAAACGTTCGAGGCTTGATATCACAATTTTGGAGAATTTTTTAGTTAGAGAAAATTACTGTTCTTGTGTAACTATAGGATACAAATTTTCCCGCAATAGTAGGAGACTCTATTTTTTCTCTAAAATTTGTAAAAATGCATAGTATAAGCTAAAACAACACAAATTATCTTTATCTTTCCATAATCAGAACATGTAATATATATGGAGGCTGAAAAAACTAATGGATTGTTCCTCTTCCCCAACTCACAATTCTGACACAAAAAACCTTAAGAATGGATTGGTAATAGCTAAGTAATATTCCTAGTGCCAAAGTGAGCATCACCCAATGCAATGAGTGCTAAGTGAATGCAATGAGTGCTAAGTGAACTATTCAAAAATCATGAGAAATTAGTCAGTTACGACTACCTCTCATGAAAATGGTCATACGTGAATGACTTACTTAACGTAGTTGAATCCCAAAATGATATCTGGTATGAATAATTTAGATGTAAAAATATTTGAGGAAACCAACCTCTATTAGCCTAGTTAGGGGTCTTTCTGAGTGATTTCAGTTTAAGTTTTTCTCCTCTAGAAAAACCTTTGTCTCTTGCATCTTCATGAGGTATCTCTTGTAGCTTTGAAATTTTGAGTCTGATAGCCTAAAGCATCCTCCTTTAGCAATGACATATTTTTTATGGGATTCTTAACACTTGCTTGCATACACAACATTCAATAGAAAAATGGAAGCATGTGGTGATCTTGAGCCAACTTTTTGTTTAAGTGGGGATGATGTTGGGTGGAGGAGGGGGAAGGATCAGTGTGTGAGATCAAGGTGGCCCACTTACCCTCATCAAACTTCATGTAAATTTTACACCCACCTCATCCAATCATCAATAGGTGATATTGACCACCTTTTCAACATATAGTTGATTTGTCTCACCCATCCTCCCACATGTCAGAATAACTTTAGAAAAACTGGAGTTGTTTTCCAAACATCTAAGACTTCTACTAGTTTGGTTGGCTATTAAAAAATTCCCCTTTTGTACAAAAAATTCTTTCCGATGCTTTAAATGAATTCACAGGGTGAGAGTGAGACATTTTCATACTTGATGGTTACCTTTCTTGGCACCGAAGGGTGTTACTTTTTCATTTGTAGGTGTTTTTGAGGTGTTGTTGGTGAATATATAGTCATGTAGCAACTTATAAGGAACCCTATAGATACTGAGACCCCCTTTTCTAAAGTCGGAGTGAGTGACCTGATAATGTTGTCAAACTTCATTCGAGGATGTGTTCTTATTCAAGATTTCCTTCATTTCTCTGTAATTTAAACCTGTAGGATTTATCAAGGATACTATAATATTATGTATTTTCCTATAGTAATCACAAAGGTCCTTCATGATCAATAAAATAAACTTTTGAAGTAGCAAGGAAACTTCATAATTCAAGGAGGAATAAATAATATCAATGGATAGGGATTTTGTTGTGGCTATGGTGGAAAAAATGAACAAATCGAGTTGCTACATGGTTAAAAATGGAAAGAAATGGAGCAGAAACTAGGGTATGGTGCATGGTGATGAAAGAGCTTGATGTGAATGTGCTTTTGGTGTCTTTCTCTAGCTCAAAGGGTACAAATATCCTTGACCTATAGCTTTTTCTCAAAACGAGGTCTTCTTGTAGCATTATACAACATCCTTGTATTAGATTAGGGAAGGTGGAAAGAATGTATGGGAAGGAGTTAATGATGGAGGTATGATGTGCTGGATGATGAAAGAAGCTGAATAATAGTGTAGGGGTGCAATATAGGCCCTCTTAGAGAGCTTGAGCCAATTTCTTGGGTCGACAATGAAGGCTAAAGTATTCAAGCTATCTTATTGTCTTTTTTTCTGTGATACATGCACATGTATCAAGTTGAGCCAAACATATTTTTCCTAATTTTTTACTTTTCTCTTTTCTCCTTTTCATTTTATTTCTTCTCTTTCCTTTTCTTTTTTTATTTTTGAGGCTTACTTGCTACCTCAAGGAAGTTTTCAACCTATAGCTTTCCCTAGGTGCATTGGAGGAGGTTTTCTCCTGTATTTACTACTCCTCATTTTATTTTTTAATACTTACAAGTTTCCTCATATAAGTTTTATACTAGTGACTCCACCTTAAGTTCTTCAAAAGAGGTTTTCACTTAAGGTTATTTTTTTTTCTTATTTTTTTCTCTTGTTTTTTTTTTCTTATTGGTTAGGGGATAAATGGATTGATATCTCTAATGCTCTTAATCATATTCAGTTATTTATTTAATTGGTAAACTTAGCCCTCAAGAGGGGCTTATTTATATTTTCAAGTGGTATCCATTTACTAAAAGTGAAAAATGTTTCTCATCTATAGTCTTGATCATGATGAATCAATTATCATAACACTTCTTCGTCAGATATGGCCCCAACCATATATTCATGAGCTCAATCTTTATTTTATTAAACATAGTTTCATATAGGAGGGCCCAATCACTCTCTTGGAAGGCTCTAGTTTTAATGTGCTTGTCATGTCAAACCTTTCTTTTCAACTAGACTACTTCGATGTGAAGTAAGTAATGTATCTTATAATCATATAGTGAATTCCATTAGAGAAATTTTGAGGTATAAAAGTGGCCTCCTAATGAATATTGTAAAATAATAGTGGAAATAATAAACTAATATTTGATTACATCTTCAAATTTTAGAGCGAAAGAAAGAAACCTATTTTTTTAACTTGTATTTTCAACATATCTCCATACATTTTTATTCAAATTTTGAGTGGGAGCACTCATTAGATATAGAATTGAATTCCTCATCTAAGGAGTACCCATGTTCCATACTTTTGATGGATTCTGCTACATGAAAAATGAGAAATACATGAAAAAACATGAATGTCGTCACATTTTTTCATGTATTTCTCATTTTTATTGTAGAAGGGTCCATGGAAAGTATGCAACATGGATACTCTTTCGATGAAGAATTAAATTCCACATCCAATGAGAGCCCCTTCTTGAAATCTAAGTAAAACCATAGGAAGATAAGTTTAAAATACAAGTTGAAAAAGTAGGTTTTTTATTTTTTAGTACTTTTACCTTTTTACACCAAAAAATATGAATCATCCCCCATGGTTAACATCATCATATTGAATCTTATGGGTGCTTATAAAGCTTATTTTTGTTGTATATTTTTTTTTTGAGCACCATTTTTTACCTCAAAATTTCTCTAATGAATTGTTGCAACCTATCATCCTGTGATTTAGTCAAATCAATGTCAAGCTAGGATTCCACCCTCAATGTGTTGTACTCAAATTCGGTTGAAAATTAAAACATTTTCTGGTACACTAAATCATAGGGGGTAAAACTAATGGTGGGTTTCCAAGTGATTTTGTAGGCCCAAGTGGCCACAAAAAGTATTTCTACCCTTTCATTTTAACTGCTACTGATAATTTTGGTGTTATTGCTCTCGATTTCTCTGTTGGTTACTTCTACTTTTTCATTTTCTTTGGGGTAATATGGAGTCAAATGATATTGTAAAATTCAATGTTTCCTCATTTTCCCTTTGCTTGTATTAGAGAAGTAATAGGAGCCTTGGTCTATCACAAAATCTCTTAGAAAGTTGAACTTGTAGAACATAATTTCCCCAAGGAATTCAAGCACTTTTTATTTTGTTTTTTCCTTCAACGTCTTCACTTCATCCCACTTCACTAGGTACCCAGTGCATACAATGATGTACTTCTTCCTAAATGTGGGATCAATAAGTAAAATGAAGTCGATGCCCCACATCTCAAATGGATCAAAATACACTTGATGTTGGAGGCACATATCATCCTTCTAAGCATGTTTTCCCATTCTTTGGAACTCAGCACAATGTGAAGTATATCTATCGACATCCTTATGAAGGGTCTTCCAAAAGTATTTTTCTTGTAGGATTTTGTAAGCTATGAATTCACGCTTTTGTGATTCATATTGATATTTGAGAATTTTTTCAGTAAAAAGTCACATTAATATCATTGGGTCAATTTTATTTAACCACCCAGTGTCATGGAAAATTTTAGGGGAAAATTTTCGCCCTTGGGTGAAATAGAGGAGTTTTAAATTTTTATAGAGGAGTTTTAAATTTTTATTGGGATAATATTTTGTATCATAGTACATTGTTACAAATTTCCTCAAATCTATTTTATATAAAAATTAGGTATGGATGTTAGCCCACCTTATTTTAAGGAAGAGGGATAAAAAAATAATAATTAGCCCTTGGAATTAGGAGTTACAACCTTCCATTCACCCTAATTTTCAAGGGTAGGTATTTTATTATAGTTATTTCACCCTCCCCATTCAGTATAATTTTTATTTTTTTCTTTCATTCACCCATAAGACCCAACTTGTCAAGGCACAATAGAAGAAGAGGTGTCGACTTTCAGAAGGGAAGGTCCCGGAGGGGCTTGCGCTTCCTAGTGGTCTCCCCATCCCCATCCATTCAATATATATCTCTCTATCTAGCAGGTGAAAGAGTAAACGAAGAGGTATTAAGAGCCATACCTTCCAGCAACTTGTGTGTTCGATTTCATGGTATTGGGATTAATTTCAAGAATATGACCCTCATTTTTTAGAATAAATGGTCATAAAAGAATAAATCATTTTTATTTAAAAAATCAAGTCTCTTATTCTCATGTCTATTTAAGTATTGAATAGTGCTCTTGCCATCTTCCAAGTTTTCATTTGTTTAGTCATAATCATATACGAGGGTTGTTCACAAAGTTGTGGAATTTGAATTAAGAAGTCAAGATTGAGAATAGTGGTACAAGGTTGTTTGCAAAGAAATGAAATTTGAATTAATAACTCAAGAATCAATGTATAGTGGTACAGTTAAGTCTATGTTTTACTGGATATGTGGTATATATAATTATTAAATTTCTAATATATACTATCATTTCCAAATATTATTTAGATAATATATTTTTTTAATTTTCAATCCTGTTAAAATAACTGATGTTTGATTCTTTCTTTTCAATTTCCAGCCAATGTTAAGTCAACATCTGTGAAAAATTTAAAAATATCTATTCCAAAAAAGTAATCCCTTATATTCTAAAATCAATACAACACAAATTCCATTGTTCATTTTGTTAATTACCCTTTATCTTCAATGTACACTCTATCTAAATTATGTTTCTACGAATAAAGGATAAAGTAGTTGTTACTATTTGAATACCATGGTGCTGACAGTTTGAAAAACTCTGCTAAAAGATTGTTGCTCAGAAGAAATCCTATTAAAAATCAAATTTTGTTGAAATTGTTTAAATTTTATCTATTACATTTCTACAAGGAATTGATAAGGTAGTTGTCGTTATTCTTGGAATAGTAAGGTGATCGCCATTTGAAAAATTTAGCTAGAACACAATTGAATAGATGTATGGAGACATCTTATTAAACCAAATTAACCATATATATTTAAAATATTTGTATTATCAAAACATGGTGTGCCATCCAAACTTTCAAGCTTGAAATGAAAAAAGGTTATATTAAAATGAGAATTTAAGAAAATGAATAATTAATCTGAAACTACTTACTTCAAATAAATTTCATTAGGAAGAAGAAGATGGAGGAGATATTTTGAGTGATTTATATACATAACTGTAGTGCAATTTTTATATACTAGGTTCCTGTAGATATCAATAATCATTGACATCCTATTCATCTATATGGTAGCCATGAAGAGGACAAAGATTTAACATTTTTAAGACATTAAAAAATTACATCTCTCTCTCTCTCTCTCTCTCTCTCTCTCTCTCTATATATATATATATATATATATATATATATATATATATATATCTATATATATATATATATATATATATATATATATATTAGGTTTACTGGGGAAATTAAATTCTGTTGTGTGGAAATTTTTTAGTCATATTTTTCACTCTAAATAAAAATATGAGCTATAAAAAAAATGTGTGTCCATGTTATACTCTTACTATCAACCATAAATAAAATATGAATGTCCATATGAACAATCATAATCTTATACCAACTTTATTGAGAAATAAAGTAACTAAAAATAATAATAAAGAAAATGTTATACTTTTGAGTACAACAAATTGTATAATTCTTATACTTTCTAAAAATATTTCAATACCTCACGTAAAAAAAAATTAAAAATATTTTAGTACATGACTCAAATAATGCTTTTAAATATGTATGTCAAATAATTTTTTTTCAGTCTCAACTTCATGCATATTTATATGGAGAAATAATGTTTTTAAATATGCATGTCGAATAATTTATTTCAATGTCAACTTCATGCATATGTATATGGAGAGAGCATACATGACTAATTATTTTAATGTTGATCATAATAAAATATTTCGATGTTGTAAGAGGAGTAATTAAAAGTAAAAATGTTCGAGGAGATATGTATTTTATTTAATTATTAATATAAAAATTAAAATGCAACACTTAAAATAATATATAATTAATAATAAACATTCAAATGTGACTAATAAATACAATATTTTAATATGGATTTTGTTAATTAGTATTGAAATGTATTCAAAAATATATTAATAACAATAAAATCATTTTGATGTGGAAAATATATTCCATAGATAAAATATTTCAAGAAAAATATTTAAATGTGTATATATTATATATGATTAAAGAAAACTATATATTCATTATATAAAGCAATTGAAAAAAACTTATTTTTATGGCTAAAGCATTTTAAGAAGTCTCACTCTGGCCATTTTTTAAGAATATTTTTTGGTCAATTTTGTTTGAAATCAAGCAAACATGTGTTAGAATTGCAATTTTAAGCTATGTAATTTACACAACCCAAGTTCTCAAGTAATTTTTGAAGACATTGAACTCATTTTTTACATTCAAAAATATAATTTAAACAATGAAAAAATACAGCCTGTTTCTATGTGATTAAATATAATATATATATATATATATATATATATATATATATATATTATATATATATATATATATATATATATATATTATATATATATATTACGTTTCAAGATCTATTATGGTGCAAAGTTTTTTAGTCAAAATTTTCAACTGTAAAAGAGGTTTTCCATTGGAACCACAAGATTGTCTTTGCTCCACCTGAAAAAATCCTATATACTTTCTCTCAATATTGAAATCCAATCTAAACCAATACAATCATGTACGTGTACACTAATTTTATCATGTGTGCACAAATTTATTGTTAGTTCCAAGTAGTACAGTGAAGCTTATAATTCATGTCCCACGAATGAAAACTTACATGGAAACAAAAAAATCATTGTGATCACTCTCAATAAGAATTTGAGGCATCGTGCATAAATTTTTTTATCTAAAATCTCAAGAAGCACTTGGGAGAAATCAAAATTGGCATGGATACCCTGGTTTTCAAAACCATGGGGTATAGAGGAACCATGTATTTGGAATTTTCCCTTACATAGTTATATTTTATATCTAAATTTTTGTTACACTAATTTTAATCAAAAAAATGAAAATGGTCTATATTTGTCTTACCTCTAGTTTTGTGAATAACAAGTAAGTTCTTATTTTAATAAAAAAATTACAAGGTAAATGAGTATGATTAAGTAGACGAGGCCGAATATATACCTCTAGGGTCATGCATAACATTAACAAAGAAAGCATATGTTCCATCCACAGTTCGTTATTTCCTAATGGTATCCTATAACCACTATATCGGTTCACATAACATGTTCATCAAAAGCTATAACATTATGGACATTTACTGGCACACTCACATCCAAAAATAAATAGAGATAATGATACTTAATACAAATTTTGTACATCATATAAAATTCCATTTATAAGAATTGCATTGGCACATATAACATCCATTTCCTATTATGAAGAAATACTAAACCTATAACAATATTCAACATTCAACTTTCAAATACTAAGATACTCCAGCAAAGTGCATTGTATTAATCAATTGAATAAACAAACTAAAGGAAAAAACTATCTATTTGAAAGTTGAAGGCCAACGATAACTTAGGTAGATAAATGTTCCGCCCAACCATACACTCTATTACACTTATTCCGTTTATACTAGGCCACCACAATTGAGGCTATGATACCACTAAGGAAAATTAGAACATTTTAATGTAAATCATTGTATCTTAGAACAAAACATTACCTATCCCATTGTCTCACCACTAATTTTTTTTCTTGGAAGAACACAACTATTTTGCCGACACATTGCTTTCATTACATAGAAAAAGGAGAATACGTTCCTTTTATACTCAATAATCCCTCAAAATCCTCTGAGCTATCACTCTATATGTGCATAGAGGATCTAGATACTATCCATTAACTTCAACAACACTTACGTAGTTCTTGACCTTTCTCAAGTTTTAAAGGCTTCCTTCCTTGGTTGTTCAACCCACACTATGCTTTCCTCATTAGATTATATCCATAACATCTCCATCAAATAGTTTGATATCCTTCATGCATCCCTTTCCAACCAAATTTTCACATCTCACTATGTTCTCCCTCTCTAGAATTTGCTTCTTTTCGAAGGAATCAGCTTCTAACCATTTAAATCTCTTCCTTATCTATTTTCATAATCTATACATATTTTTGTAGTTCTCATCACATGAATTCAAAATGGTCCCTGACATTCCTTGATTGACCTCCTCGTATGAATCAATACCTCTAAAACTACTTTCATGGATGTTAGGATCAACCAAGAGAGAATTAATTTGCCTCTCCCTCAATTTCTTTCTCTGTGATAATGTACTTCTCTTCCATATGATTTTCCTTCTCTATTGTGTCTAGCCACATGCATCTCTCTTCAATATTCTTTTCCTGAGTTCATAGTGGTCACACACCATTAATGTGAATGTGAAATTTCCTCCACCATTCAGCTTAGAACCAAAATTAATTATTTCATTTAGGTGATCATTGTATTTTACTATATTGCTTGTCTTGGTCCAATTATGATCAATAATGAATCATTCCTTCTTCCCTACAAATATCATGTACATGCCTCTAAGACTACAAGAATCATTAACTCTCTACAACCAATTTCCTACATCCAATCGTGATTTTGTCCCCTCCCCATCAACCACATGTGTGGGGGTTACAATGATGAATGAATGAATAAAAAGATCAACTCATCCCCAACACCCCATAAGACCTCATTTTCCCTCTTATTGTGGGGACATTATTATTTCAAAGAAAAATGTGAGAAATTATAGGTTTTACCACTCCTCTCACAATTGCCATGATGAAGGTACTTATTTCCTTGAATTCATAATTGTGGAAGGTGTACATCTCCACAACCACCACATGCATTCCATGACTGGTAGTTAAGGTTCGTAGATTTTTACTAAGGAACATGGGGATGAAGGAAACATAGTAAAGTTTGGAAAAATATAAAGCTAAGGATTATTCAACATGTAGAATCCACTAGTACCCTCTCACCTTTCCCATAACCTACTATCCTAACCCCTTTTTTGTATGCTCCTATCTTAGGTAGCTCTATTATTTTATAAGATTCAAGAAAGATAATACTTACATTATTCAATGTACCATAAAATTTCTTCCTCATGGTGTAAACAAGGCATGGTAATTAAAATATACATGTTAAACAAAATTTAACATTTAATCATAATTAAGTATAATTATTCAATGGGATTCAATACTAGGATATTTATGATATCCCCCTTTGAATAACACAATCATAAATATTATCTTCTCATTAACGTCACTTATTTTTGTCATTCTTCAGTTGCGTTTGCATTTCCATCCTATTCACTATCTTGGTATACCACCAAACTTCAACATTCAAACATATGCCTACATTAGTAATCAAGTAAGCATACATATTATAGAAATTATCAAGAAACACTTATCTTATGCACAATATTTATCAATTCCATGATGTAATAATCTTTTCAATTATATGTACATGTATTTTTTATTTAATACTTATCTCTATGGATATGCATCTATCCCATTGTTAGGTCTCAATAATACTAGAGGTTCCCTCATTAATATTGTCATTGTAGCCCTTATTGTTATTATTGTGCCACTATTGTCCCCATATTGTTATTAGTGTTCCCCATAGAAGCCCACTATTTTTATTATTATGCCCTTACATTATTATTGTTGTGTTAGCTTTGATTATATTGCGACCCCTTAGACTCCTATACTCCTATATATAGAAAGGAGGTTTAGTCATTTGTATCATCCAAGAATTGTTCATTTGTTCAATGTAAAGGAGGTTTCTTCCTCGAAGAGGCTGATTTCTAAGGTGTTGATCTATCTTTTCTATCTTTTTGTGAGTTGGTTTCATGACATTTGGTACCAAAGCTTTGGATTCTAGGGTTTCACTACTCTAAATAGGTCATCGTGGAATTTTCACTATAAATTTGTTTTTGTGATGGCTTGCATGCTTAAAAAAAACCTATTTGAGCTGAAATCGAAATGATCCTCAGGTCCGAATTTCAGATATTGTCTCGCTATATTTTTTGAGATATGATCTAAGGAAGTTAAGGTTTTTGCAGGCTCTCAAATTACATCCCAAACATGTGACCTTGGGAAAGTCATCATAACTTTCTCTTTGAGTATCAGATTGAAATTTCATAAGATGTTACATAAATAAGATGGACTGTAGTCTTTTTTGCATTGTTTTTAGGTCCAAAGGTGGAAACAGTGACACGTGGCACTTCCTACAAGTTTTCTCTACTGAAACAATGTACAATTAGGTCATCTCAGGATATTCAGCATAACTATTCCTTGGAGAATCCAATTTTCATCAGACTGGTGGCGTTGGAAAGAGGAATCAGAGGGATACTAGAGTTAGAAATTTTAGACCTTCGAGATATGAAATTTTAGAGATACAACAGATTCAATATCGAGCTCCTACAAAGTGAAAAAAAGGTGTGTAGTTGTTTTTTAAATTGCATAAGTTTGGTTTGAAAAATTAGTCTGAAGGGATTTAAAGGGCATAGTGATGCATAATTATCATTAATTGATGCCTCAAAGAAAGAAAATGGAAAAACCTAGTAATAAACATGAAATCTCTAGCTTGCCTCATGAAGAAGAGGAAGAAATGCAACATGATATATCAAAATTACAAGACCAAGTGTAATAAAAATCACTCTCACAAAAAGTAATAGAAGCTAAGATGGATGTTTTAAGGAAAGGCTTGGAAGATAAGATGGATGGTTTAAAGAAAGGCATGGAAACTAATATGAATGATGTGGAAACTAATATGGATGGTTTAAAGAAAGACGTGGAAGCTAAGATGAATGACATGGAAGATAATATGGAAGGAAAAATGGAAGATTTGAAGACAAATTTGACAAAGTTGCTACAAGAAATGTTTACTAATGGTGAAAGGGTAGTAATGGAAACTCATGATGAGAACAAAATAAATGTTAATCATGATTTCGTAGACTCTAACGTTGGATTCAAGACCCACCATGTTCCAAATATCAATATGAGGAAGCTTGATGGCAAGGATCCCGTAACATGGATACTACAAATGTAGAAATATTTTGATCTCCATAATGTTCAAAACACACAAAAGATAGGCAGTGTAACTTTATATTTGGAACCAAAGTAGTTTATATGGTATCAATGTTGTGGGTGAGAACACGCTAGGGTCTTGGGTTGAGAACCCCAACAGACCAGAGGGAAAACCACAACAAGAAATGGTCTGGAAATCAACCTATATGGTTATTCTACTGAATTGTGTAAGATTTTCCTTACCTGGAGGTCCTACATTTGAGTAGATCCCATAGGGTGAAAACCCTCAGCTTCTCTTGATGTCTTCGAAACCTGAAAATTATACAAATGAAACATATACAATAGTAGAAACATAAAGTGTGTTCATGATATTAACTTAGAATCATATAAATGAATGAAGAATTGCGTATCAATATAAGGTTCATAAACTAATTACGATATAAATAGATACATAAACACATTTAATATTGAAAACTGAACAACATTCCTTTATTGAAATTAGCTACAAGTAAAATGGAGAAATATGACCTCAGTCCTTCTCCGGCTCCAAGCAGAACCGTCCTCTGGATCCTTCCTTTCCCGGCCTTAGCAATCTTCCTCCACCACCAATACAAGGATATCTCAAGAAAGATGAAGGATGTCTCCAACAAGGAAAAAAGGGTTTCCTGAAGCTTTGCGGAGAGCCGGAGGCACAGGGATTTCATGAGACTCGATCAGGGATAATCTCACTATGGTATCAATATTTCATATCTTCTCCCTTAGGGCCTTCCTATGGAGGTTTATTTATACATCTCCAAATTAGTTTTTTCACTTGGGAAATAGTTGGGCCATGGGCAATAGGAGGTGAGTAATAGGTAAAACCCGTGAACTCTGCTCAAAATTAAGGAAATTTATTTATTTTGTGTTTTAACATATGTATGTAGGTTGGGTATATGATGAGCCGTGGGCACATGCTTTTATCACATGGAAAAGTAGCATATAGGGAATAAAAAGTTGTTTTTTTAAATTTTGGACCATGTCTGGAAGGAAGGGTTGCCCTAGCCCATAAGCAGAGTATTAGATCTACAAAGAATGGTAAATGGTGCTATAATAGATGCCCCCTACCATATGAGGTCAGAAGGGGTACATGATGGCCGAAATGTATTAAGTGTATAGAAGGAATCATGCCGAGACCAAGGAGGAGTTCACCAAAATTCAGCCTACCAAACCAGTGAAAGAGATCAGAAAGAAACTGCTATCTAAGGCAAGCATACCCAAGCTTAGAAATAGTAAAGCATGTACACATGTCAAGTAAAAAAGTGGACCCACTATGCATACATGTATAAAGGAACTAGAAATACATAATGGATCATCTGATCATAATCAAGAAAGTACATGTTTGAATATCACACATAAAGAGCTAATTAATGATGTTGAAGTATGAAGTTTATCACTGAAGTGAAGAAACTAATCCAAATAGTACCAAGTGAACATGATGGAATAAATGGTACTACACTGCAACTTGGGTACCAACATATAAGATATCATTGTAATGGACTACAATATATAAGGGGGATGGTGCCAACTAGCAGAAACAGGAGTAACTAACAAGTGAACCAAGACATGCTGGTGTAAACCCAAGGTCTTCACCAATCGTCGTGGTACATTTCTTCATAATGGGAATAAATTATTTGAAGTCGACCATGTGAAAAATCATTTGATTACCAGTCGTTGATGTATATCGTTAAAGAATGTGAGGCTACTCACCGATAATGATGATGAGAGTCAAGATACCCAGTAAAATCTAACAAGTGTGAATAAATGAGCTATAGTCGAACACTTGGAAGAATCTATCAATCAAGAGACAATGATTTTTTTCGACTTTCGATAGCAAAGGAATCTACCCCTGATGATTGCAAACCCTAAGGTACTACTGAATGGACTCTAGATCTCTTTCCCAGAGCAATGAGTTGAAGTTGGTGGGAAAAGTTCCACTAGAAGGAAGGTATTAAGGCATCCTTCATCAATCTAGCACGATTGTAACCCATAGGCCAATAATGTGGAAGGAATCAGATGAATAAAGATGCAGTAACCCAACCGAAGGATGTTTCCGGTGTACGCAAGATGTGGCTAGTGCATGATAGAAACCCTCTAAACCAACCAATAGTGAAAGCTAACACAGAGGCAAGGAATCCACCAATAGTGTCAAATGGAAACCAAGGCACTGCACGAATCCCAATGTGCAATAATGAAAGCTGATGTTGAACACAAGGGAAACAACTCAATCAAAGACCCATGATACTGATTGATGTTGAGCATAAGGTGACCTATCAATAATGAAAATAGGACCAAGGCATGACTCTAGATTTGCCCTCAAAGAAATTTGTCATGGTCGATAAGATCAAGATCCGTCAGCAAGAAGTCAAAGGATACCTTCTCAAACCAGCACGAGAAAAGGACCAATATAGATGATGTGATAATGAACATGACGCTGACAACTAGGGATGGCCAACTAAAAAATAGGTCAAGAGACACTGCAGAGAGGCCAACTTAGGTTTACTTCCCTTGAAGAAAAGCACGACTCAACTGTGACTACATGGTAGCATATGATAACTTTGTATAAGTTCGTCATGTAGGAGGCATAAGAAAACTCTCCATATGATTGGAAGAGGTAACCAATCAGAGGAGTACTAACTCAATAACAAGGTTAAGCCTCTCCTAAGTCAAATTAAATCCCATCCCAGCGGAGGAAAGACTTACTTTTGAGTGCTTTGTTCAAGGGTGACACAACTGACTCTAGCTGCCATCAAATATGGAAATAATGTTCCGTTCCGTCTCTTTTTGAAATATATATATTTTTTGTCTTTTTATTTTATGTGAAGCTTGAAAAAGAATAAAGGAATGCAATAGTACAGTGGAAAGAATGAGTGTCAAAAAAGAAGATGCTCTAGTTCCTCGGAGGGGAACATTCCTATTCTCAATGCAAGGTAGTGAAACTGGTCAATGACACTCAAAAGAATGTTCTTTCCACGGGTAAAAAGGTGCATCAAGTTGCAAAGGCTAAGTGATTAGAAGGTTCATTTTGTAGAAGACATGGTCAAAATGTGGCTTAAGCACAAGTCCAGGTGAAGCCAACTCAAGGCCAAAAGGTATAAATCGTCAACATGCAATGCAACAGTACAACTCAACACAAAGGAGCCTCTAGGGTACAAAGCCAGAAAAATAGCGAAGAAGTAGAGGAATGAATCTTCATTTCAAAGTCGTGGTGGGACTAAATAGGACTCTTGAGCCTAAGAACAAAAGTTCAGCATAGGTGCCAAGTGACAACAAGGTACTATTGATCCGAATTAGATCTATCAGAGACTAGAAAAGAACCATGATTGTATCAGGTTGGGATGAATCTCTAAAAAGTCCAAAAACAGCGATCAAAAACACCCTGAACCAATGGCAATGGTAGCCAACGTGGAACGACAAGGACCCCCGTCAAAGCGCACTAACTGAGGCCCATGGAGACTGCGCAGGAGGTAAAAGTAGCCCCTAGGAGCCCCGAATCGGGAAAAGGAGGTGATTTTCGATGCACGATTAGCACCTAGCACTAATCGTGCATTGCTGGGTGTTACGCAGTATTTTGTCACCATCCCTGTTACCCCTTCTCCCATACATTGGAGGACCTATTGCGGGACCTGTGAGAAGTGGCATGACTTGAAAACACCTACTTCGTATCCCTTAAATTATGTACTCTATATGCCCTGAAGACACCTTCTGCAAAATACCCAAAAATGTAGCCCTTTCTCCATTGGTGTTGTTCCATAGTGTATTGCTCGTACCAATGGGGTAAATCCCCCAAAGAGGGAGCACCAGCTGGCGCTCTGTCTCAGAGTCGCACTAGCGCCAACCCAGTTGGGTGAAGTTTTTAACCATCAAACTTCCGAAGGTTCCTTACACCTTATCCATAAGCTAATTCCAGTTTGAATTGGATCAGTTGCGCTTTGTATCTCCTAAGGAGGGAAGTAGTTCTCCACCTCTCATGGAAGCTTCCTAATGATAAGGATAATCCCATGAATCAAGTGGATGGTCTTATCTACTCCTGCTATCCCTATATAAGCTTGTTTCTTCCCCTTTGACAAGCTAGTTGGTAATTCTTGGTTAATAACTCTACTTTTCAAACTCCCAAAGTCTGAGGATTGCTAAGCTCATCTTGCAAGAGGTCTTGTGTATCCTTATGAGGCTAAATATTTAAGGAGGAGATCCATGTCCAAGTGATCAAGGAGAGAGAGCCTTGTTCCCATCCCCTACAAGCTTTGCAAGGCATGTGTTGCTGATTCACCCAGCCAAAGGAGGATTTTGACGTCAGAACTTGGTTGTATTCTCTTTTGTTTTATCAATAATAATAGACGACTATCATTATCGTTCCACTCATGTTTCTTTATTATGATGTTTGAGTTGTATCCTTTCTAACTGATACATAGTTGCATTTCCCAGATTTTATGCTTGTATTTGTCTTGTTGTTTGCATGTGCAGGTGTCTATTCATGGGGACCGTGAGGATTGTGACCAGCTGAAGCAAAAGAACGGAAGCGACAACCCTTCTACGAATATAAGCGTTGGATTCAAGGTAGGCTCTCATCTTGGCCTTTATTTTGCAATTAGGAACCTGCGGGTTAGCGTTATTTGATTGTTGCGAGACCTCAGTTAGGCTAGTGGGATCGCCTTTGTCCGCAGAGCGGATTTACCTACACAACAATTTGGCAAACTCGGTTGGCGCTATTTTATAGCGTTACAGTTGCGCCAGTTGGCGCAAGTTGCTCATTGACAACCTGCGCCAATCCCTGAAAAGTGCTAGTTGCAGCCTGACAGTCGTGCCAGGCCTGGGAACTTTTGGAGTTTGCTTGGTTCTGAGCCTCTTGAGCTTGGTTTTTTGTACTGGGTACCTTTTTTCGACTGCTTGAGTGTGTCGGTGTCTGGTTTGACTGGTTTTAAGTCTCTTTTTGAGAAATTCTTAATTTGATTTCCTTTGATCATTACTTGAAGGTTTGTCTCAGTCTCTTCACAATTTTGCATCTTTTTGCTTTTGTTTTTGCAAAAAAAATTCCCCCTCGTTCGCCGAGGGGGCTAAATTGTGTATGAGTGTTAATCACCTTTGAGTGTTTTTAGTTTTTGATCTTTGTAACTCTCACCCAATTTTCTTGATTTGCACTTGATTGGTTCTTAGATTACATCAGAATCATCTTGTGTTTGAGAATTCTCTTGCATAATTAGAATTCTCATTTGTGCATAGATTACATTTGCATACTTTTCAAGTGAATTGTTCATTGATTACAATTGCATAGATTACTTTACCCTTTGGGTGTTTGACATTTTCTATCGATTTCAGATTTCTAGCCCTAAGGCATCTAGTGGCTTTGTGTGTCGAGCCTTCCTTAGGATTTTTGGTCTTCTATTGGTCCAGTCAACTTTCTGATTACTCCCTTACACTCTTTTAGTGGTTGCTAATCTTTTCATTGTGTTATTTGAGTGACTTTCTTTGTTTTCACTTGAATTCTACTTTGTCTCACTTTGAGCCTAGATTACACGGCTCATTGGTGTCTTTGGGACTTTTTTCGTTTTTGAATGTTTGCTTTGTGATTTAGGGAACTGAATGTGCTTGTATTGAGTGGAATTTGTTTGTCATCGTTTCTCAAAGTTGTTTAGTGCATTTTTCCATCAACAAAAAGAAAAATCTCTTTTTCTTTGTATTAGTTAATGAGAATTAGAAGCTTTTCATTTTGATTAGTGATTAGTGATCTTAAAGAAAAGTTTGTTAATTTCCATTAGCTGCATTAGGGAAGTTCTTTGTTGTTTTGTGATCGTTTCGTTTGTGTGAAAGCTCTTGAACTTTCTCGTAACTAGCATTCATCGAATGAAAAGACATGTTTTGGCATAGAGATTGCATTTAGGGAATTTTGAGAGATTACATACGGTAGGACCTGAAAACCGAAACCTAACACAAGATAAACTTTAAAATAAACCGAATGAATCTAACAATGCATTGGAACATAACACTCACATTTTAGAGGTCTAGGCTAGAGATGTGCTCTGGCGTCGTTAAACCTAGTCACTTTTGTTTCCACTCAAGGTTGGGTGATTCCCCCTTTTGTGACTCAACTGTGGTCTAGTACGGACTTGTGCTCCCACGTACCGTCGAGTATATGGGGAGACTCCACTAGGTTATCGTCCTTAATCCACAGGAAGCTGTGTCTACCACCTTACTGCCCGTAACACACCGAACATAGCATTTGGGAAGATTGACTGCCGTACGGAAAGTCCTTGGTTTTCATATCATTGCTAAGGTGTATATGCAGTTCTACGGATTGTCTGGTAAACCCCTTGCCTAGTTCTCTAGAGTAGTCACTTTTTTATCCTTTTCGGACTCCCTAAAAGAAAAGGCTCACCTGAGCACTTGTCACTTCAGGCTCGTTAAACATTCGAAGGCGACTAGAGTCATCTTTTTGTCCTTTTCTCGACTCTTTAAAGATGAAAAGGTCAAGTTATGTCCTTGTGTTTTAAAAATTTTATTCGCCCGCGATCACATGCCTTGTTAGATTCTATTTGTTTGCCATTTGATTGTGTGTCTTGACTCTTTTTCAGCCCCGTGTGTGACTTTCAGTTTTGATGGCAACTTTTCCATAGTTCACCAACCCAAGAATCCCCTCTAAAGGGAATCCTGGTCATTTTCCTCCTTTTGGGAATCTTGGTGCTCCTTACATGGCAACGTTGTCCCTTCCTGGGTTAACTGTTGGGTTGCCTGTTTGGTTGTTCTCAACCTCTGTGATCCCTAGTGTCTCAATGATTGGTCAATCAATTCCTCCCCTTCTTCGCCTATTTCTACGTCCTCATCTTCTACTTCGCTTGGTGAAAGTATGGATTCAAGTAACCAGGTGGCTAAGAAGAAGAAGAAGACAACGAAGAAGAAGAATTCTCCTAAGTGAGAGGTTAAAAGTGTAGCTACTCCTCTGAGTACATCTGAGGTCGGAACTCCTTCTGCTCCTCCGTGGAAGGTTAAGTTTCCTTGTAGATTGTGCAAGGGATACCATCTTCTCCGGGATTGTCCTGGCCTTCCTAAGGTATTAGAAGTATGGCCTCACGATTCGACCTACCCCTCATCGCCCTTTGGAGATCATGGCGATGCTACCTTATCAACGGGAAATGGTAAGAAGAAAGGGAAGATTCGATTCCCCTGTAGGCTATGTGAAGGCAACCATCTCCTTCACCTTTGTCTGCTCATGGATAAAGCTTCCACTGTTTTGGAAACTCTTACAGCTTCTTCACCCCAAATTCCCATTGGTTATCAGAGGCTCTCTTCAGATCTTCCCCCTGTTGACAAAGATATTGACTTAGATCCTTCTCTTGTCCAGCCTCCTCTTCCTGAACCTAGCCGTGCTAAGCTTGCTCCAGACCAACCATTAGTCGGAGAGTGTCAACTTGGGTTCACTGTCTGTTGATCACTCTGTTCTCGGAGAGCGTCATGATCATGTTCTTCTCATCTCGTCAGATTCTCCTGAGTCCAAAAATGACCCTCCTATCTCAGTTGATCCCGAGAGTCCTTCGGAGTAGGGGGGCAATCATACGATTCCCCCATCAAGTAGTTCAGTCGTTTCCTTCGACTGGAGCCACCTGACTGCTTTCTGCCTTCCATCCCATGTGCCTTTCCAGATTACAGTACATGCCTATGGTAAGGCAGTACCTGGCACTGTCTTGGATGAGGGTGCATCTGTCAATCTTATGCCTTCCACTACTTGGCAAGCTTTGGGATCCCCACAGCTTGTGCCGGTTGCGCAAAATCTGATGGCGTTTGACGGAGGAACCAATCAACCATTGGGGGTCCTCCCATAGTTCCCTATTACCTTGGGAGGCAAAACCGTCTATATAGACGTACTGGTTACCCAAGGTGCTTTGGATTTCCTTCTTCTCCTTGGTCGTGACTATGTTTATGCCATGGGGGCCCTTGTCTCTTCACTTTTCTGTGTGGTTTTCCTTCCACACGACAGAAGGATGGTGACTATAGATTAATTATCATTCTTTAGTCCCCCGATGCCCCCTGCGCAGATGTCATCCCCTTTTGGTTTTTATCCACTAGTTGTATCTTCCCCACCGCAGGTCAACTACGTGGCGACTTACCCCGTTCCTGTATCCAGTGATGTTGCCGTCGTACATAGTGTCCCGGGGGCATTGGGTCTTGACTTCCAAGATGTGATCCTCCCACCAGGAGTGGCACTCTTGGAAGAAACGACTTCCAGATGAGTTCGTTCGGAGCATAGTTCGCTTTCCTATGTCAAGCTCCTTAAAAAATGAAACTAGGTCTTTTTGGAGCATAGTTTGCTTTCTTATGTCAAGCTCCTTAAAAAATGAAACTAGGTTTGTTTGGAGCATAGTTCGCTTTCCTATGTCAAGCTCCTTAAAAAATGAAACTGGGTCTGGTCGAGCATAGTTCCTGATCTTGTGTCAAGCTCGTTAAAAGATGAAACCAGGGTTATGAGGATAGTTATTTTACTGTGTCAACCTCATTAAAAATGAAACGACTCCGTTTGCAAATCGAGTTTTTTGATTAAGATCTCGTAAAATACAAGTCGAGTATTTCTAAGATCTTGAAGGTGAACCTTCATTCCATCCACTTCGTTGAATGCAATGAAGCTTGGGGGGCATGTACCTCATTTTGCATCATTATGTTGGGGCCATGCGAGCTTATAACAAGCATAGTTTTTCGTTTCAAGCTTGTGTAAACATGAAACCGAATCCAAGCAGAGTTCTCTGTGGTTCAAGCTTGTGTAAAAATGAACCCATACCTGAGTCACCTTTAAGCTCTTTTTTGACTCTCTAAACATGAAAATAATGACGAGTTGGTCCTCTCGACTCGTTAAACGGACATGAGAGGCGATCGTCCTTAAACCCTTTTCCAACCGTTGAAAAATGAAAATATCGTCGGACCCTTGTCGTTTCCAGTTCGTTAACGGTTATGAAACGACATGGTTTTGGTCGCTTTTTTACTTTTTCAGATCAGAGTCACTACTTATGAAAAGTACTCCTCAGTCGTAATGATCGGGCGGTTCTTTCGAGCATGGTTTTATACTTTTTCGGGCTCGAGAGACACAGCTTTATGAAAAAGGACACCCCTGGAGTTTCCTTTTTGCTGTCTTTTCATACTCTCTAAATATGAAAAGGCGCTGAGTTTTTCCTTTGTCAGACTCGTTAAAACATAGATGACATCGGATTCCGTCGTGATGACGTCTCTCAAGCATATGCTATCCCCGTCAAGCTTGCCATCCAAAAATAACCGGGGTACTCGCCAGAAATGGTGGGGGAATAAAGGAACTGTAATCATCGTCATGTCAGAAGTATGTCGCTCTTGAACATAGCACTCGTCTACATTCATGTCTGGGTGGGGACATCTCATCTTGTTTCACACTTGCCTCCATGGGTTTGGGTTATCCTGTTTGACCCTTCATCTGCTCATCGTCTCGTCACCATGACCCCTGATCATTTGATGTCAAATACTAACAAGTCCGCCGTCGTGCCACCGATATGTTCACGAGAAGTTGACCTCTGCAGAATACTCAACCTCCCTCTGATACCTCACACAAAACATTTTATCCTTCTCTGTCTCACGTCGATGATGTGGGAAACATTATGGCCCACCTTCAATCAAGGTCACTTCCTGTCAACTTCAGCTCATTATCCAGGAAGTTGACCTAGAGACTCCCTTCAGGTACCTTGGAGCCTGCATGCCTCAATGGCAGGTTCTTCCTGTTCGACATGAGGTTTCCATCATTGGCCTCTGATCGGATGATTTTACGGGTGTTCGACACCGGCTCACTGATTTGCACACTGTGGATTGTACCTACAGTACCTTGAGGACCATTGTCATTATTGGTGGTACCTCTCGTGTCTGTTAACAATTTTCATCATTGGCTGGTAATGAGACGATGTTCTCGCATGTTCGACTTTGACTCCTATATTCACATGCTTGAACTTGTACTTTGTTCGGGTCGAGTTGGAGCGCAAGACCCTGGATTTTGTATGTTGGGATCCAGGCTGCATTTTGTGGATTATTATAATCACTACATGACTCATTCACTGGATGGCTGTGACCATGCCTGAGTCCGTTCATTGATCCTCATCGGATGGCTGCGTCCATACCTAGGATCCAGTTTTTTATGTACTCTGTTATGAATGGCTGCGCCCATACCATGTACATCATGTATTTGAGATATCAGTTGTACTTCATGCATTTTCTCCGGCGGCCGTGTTTTTAGTCGACCCTGTTCTTGTAAAGCACTTCACCCCTCTCTCTCTCAGGCTTCATGCTTTAGGGGGCATCTGTTACACAGTATTTTGTCACCATCCCTGTTACGCCTTCTCCCATACATTGGAGGACCTATTCCGGGACCTGTCAGAAGTGACATGACTTGAAAACACCTGCTTTGTATCCCTAAAAGTATGTACTCTATATGCCTTGAAGACACCTTCTGCAAAATACCCAAAAATGTAGCCCTTTCTCCATTGGCGCTTTTCCATAGTGTATTTCTCGCACCAATGGGGTAAATCCCCTAAAGAGGGCGCACTAGCTGGTGCTCTGTCTCAGAGTTGTACTAGCGCCAACCCAGTTGGGTAAAGTTTTTAACCATCAAACTTCCGAAGGTTCCTTCCACCTTATCCATAAGCTAATTCCAGTTTGAATTGGTTCAGTTGGGCTTCGTATCTCCTAAGGAGGGAAGTAGTTCTCCACCTCTCATGGAACCTTCCTAATGATAAGGACAATCCCATGAATCAAGTGGATGGTCTTATCTACTCCTCCTATCCCTATATAAGCTTGTCCCTTCCCCTTTGACAAGCTAGTTGGTAATTCTTGGTTAATAACTCTACTTTTCAAACTCCCAAAGTCTGAGGATTGCTAAGCTCATCTTGCAAGAGGACTTGTGTATCCTTATGAGGCTAAATCTTTAAGGAGGAGATCCATGTCCAAGTGATCAAGGAGAGAGAGCCTTGTTCCCATCCCCTACAAGCTTTGCAAGGCATGTGTTGCTGATTCACCCAGCCGAAGGAGGATTTCGACGTCAGAACTTGGTTGTATTCTCTTTTGTTTTATCAATAATAATAAACGACTATCATTATGGTTCCACTCACGTGTCTTTATTATGATGTTTGAGTTTTATCCTTTCTGACTGATACATAGTTGCATTTCCCGGATTTTATGCTTTTATTTGTCTTGTTCTTTGCATGTGCAGGCATCTATTCATGGGGATCGTGAGGATTGTGACCAGTTGAAGCGAAAGAATGGAAGCGACGACCCTTCTACGAATATAAGCATTGGATTCAAGGTAGGCTCTCATATTGGACTTTATTTTGCAATTAGGAACCTGCGTGTTAGCGTTGTTTGATTGTTGCTAGACCTCAGTTAGGCTAGTGGGAACGTCTTTGTCAGCAGAGGGGATTTACCTACAAAAAACTCGGTGAACAGGGCCAAAATGGGGGAAGCCCGAGCACTTGGACACATGGCAAATTGGAGAACCATGGGTGGGAAAGGGAAAAGTGCTAATCGTACAAGGCGGTACCCGCGCTTTGGAAACCAACGGTATTGATCAGGGCACCCTCAAACGGTAAACAGTTTTGGAGAAAGCACAATGATCCCACTTAGCGATTGATGCATGGTAGCAGAGGTGAGAGAAAACTACCATTGATCGCGTGTTATCAGTCGAGCATGTCAAACGCGTGAGACATGCATACGACGTTGCATCCGGGGGACCCAGATCGAACGCCTAAGATTGCACCTGATGGAGGAAGTGGAATCAATGAAGGATTAAGCCACGTTTGCGAAGATTTGAGGTCCATTTGACCACCACAATGGAGGAGGAACTCATCCACAATGTAACTAAAGAAACAAACCGACGAGCATGCTGGCGCTGTTCAGATGGGTACACGTGGCCACACCCTGAGCATTCATACTGACGCCGAATAGGGAACTCCAAGTGGACCTGTAGAAGGTGGATCGACAGAGGTGGAGGAGGAACTGAACTGGCATCAGTTCGAATGACTAAAAGCCATGAACTGCAAAACAGAATACACAGTTGAACACTAAGAGATAGAAACTAGAGAAGAGGCAGTTAAGCGAAAGCAGAGATAGATAGAGGGCCGAGCTGACCACCGATGGCATCGAGCACTAGAGAGCTTGAGAGATTCAAGCCATCCCGTAGAGGAATATATCCAGATTGAGCATCCCATTTGGCTCCTTCCACTGTAGACCAGAAGGTCACAGAGCTGGTAGGAAGAAGAAGAGTCTGTCTACTCTAGTGCCTTGGGGAATCCAAGTACCACCCTTCCAAGCAAACATGCTTCAGGAGAACTCACATTGACTCCCTGCATTGTAATTCTTTGCTCAAAGACCCAATAAAATAAGGCCACCACTGAAAGTTGGACCGGAGACATAGCCCTGGAGAATAGCGTGAACTCCTTATTAAAATTGCTTGTGTCTTTGTGGTTGCTTACTGTATTTCTCTGTTGTCTTTCCATTTAAATGTCTGTGTATTGGAAATTTGATCGATCTATTATTTAAATAACATAGAACACACACTGGCACATGAGTTTGTAATACCTTTTGTTTAATACACTCTAAATTGGTGTCACTCATAGGGTGATTATCAGGTCAAGTGGTATCAGAGCAATAGGCTGTAAGGTTAGACAAGCTTGTGTTGGTTTAGCTGTGAATGCTCACTAGATAAAAGCTCAAATTAGGAGAAGAAGAGTTTGTGGAAAATAATCCTGAAATTGGGAGAGTCTATTCTCGGAAGACAATGTCAGAGGAAGGCTCTATGGGGCTAGACACTCAATTCATAGAAAGTTTCTTGGCTATAAAGTCTATGGTAGAAGAAATGTATAGGGACTTTAGAAAGCATAAGGATGAAGATTCATCAAGTTCTAAACAAGATAAAGAAAAATATGAGTCTCTTTCCCATGACCACTCAAAAGTAAAGGGGAAAGAGGAAAGCTTTCTCACGCCTCCTAATAGCCTTGTGCATAATAAGAAATCATGTTTGATTAAGTTAGATGTTAAAAATTTGATTTGCCTATATATGATGGAGAGCTAAATGCTGAAAAGTTGGACAATTGGATTAGACGAATTGATGTATATTGTAGGGTACAAAACATAGACTCAGACAAGAGTAATATTCAGCTGGCAAGCCTACGCCTAGGAGGCACTACCTTGGTTTGGTGGGAAGGCAGAACCCAAGCTGATATGAAGAAGCATGGTAAGACCATCTCTGTCTGGAGTGAATTTGTTGCTACAATCAAAAAGTAGTTCTATCCATTGGCCTACATGCAACATGCCATGATGAGTTGGAAAAATCTTCGGCAGTTGAAAGGGAAAAGTGTACAAGGGTATAATCAAGAGTTCAGAAAGAGATAATTGATGTTGGGTGTCTCATTAGACTAACCAGAAACTCTTTCGAAGTACATTGGTGGTCTACACAGCTACATGAGGCATACCATCCTCATGTTTAATCCCACTAGTATATATGAGGTATCTATAAAAGCTACTCTTCTAGAAGCTAGAGGAAAGAATGGAAATCCAGAAGTTGGGGGACCATCCTAACCCACTGTAAGCAAGAGAAAGAAGAAAAGAAAGCAGAAGTGGAAATAAAGGAAGGCTAACACTGCACAGAAAAGCAAAGCTTCGTGCACTCATTGTAAAAAGGATGGGCATGATGATGAGCACTGTTGGATTCTACATCCAAAGCTAAGACCTAAGAAGTCTGAGGGCAAGAAGAAGAAGACTGTTGCAGCTTTTCAGAAAGATTTGGGGTCAAACTCGGGAGATGAAACAATGATTTCAGCCATAGGTATAAAAGGTAAGAATTCTGAAGCATCTATTAGTAATTCTGCTCAATCTGTTACTGATGAAGAACATGAGAAAAAAAGGCATGAGCTTTTCCATATTCGATTTGTTTCCAAAAATCAAAAGATTGATACTTTGTTTGATAGTGGCTCACAAGTAAATCTAATTTC
>APFE030020511.1:52729-73782 GCA_000404065.3 Pinus taeda | reverse complement strand
GTGATTACCCCATTACTATTGTAGTTGTACCCCTTATTAATATTGTTGTGCCCCTATTGTCCCCATATTGTTATTATTGTGCCCCATAGAATACCTCTATTGTTAATTTTGTGGCTTTATATTATTATTGTTAGGTTGGCTGGGTTATATTGTGACTCCTTAGACTCCTATATATAGAAAGGAGGTTTTATCATTTGTATCATCCAACAATTGTTCATTTATGTAATGTAAAGGAGGTTGCCCCCTCGAAGAGGCTGAATTCTAAGGCATTGATATATCTTTTCTATCTTTTCTTGAGCTGGTTTCATAACAAATCAAGAGCCTTGCTCTAAATTCTGCTCTGGTGCTTTTGAACTGACTGCTACAAATATGAGTGAGCCAACATGTTTTAAGCGATCCTGATTCATAGCTTTTATTGTCAATGATCTGAATATATTCATACTCTATATGGACTACATAATGCTTGCATCATTTATTATATTCAAATTCACTGTTGTAATTCTATCACCATAAACTTCCCTGCATCTAGATGGTAGCACATCAATGATACAACCCCGACTTTGCCAAAATACAAACTTCACAATATATATAAGCTCTATCAGACATAGTAATGATAGCTCAATAGCAACAATGTATTTATACAAGGAACCCAACCATTGGTCATTAATGTTGAGGCAACTAGATCTTTAATCAAACCTTCTTTCTTTGCATCGATTGACCAACCACTTTGTTACTTACGTATATCACAACAATTCAGATATAATAATGATAAGACAATTTTGTTAGCAGCGAGGGGTTCAGGGCTCCTTTCAAGGAGAGATCAAGCTCTAGAAATCAATGTTTCTCTTGTACATCATCATAGTGATTTTCTATAGGTTATTTAATTAAGAATCTTGGACGGACATCTATATGAGTGTTTTAAGGAACTACATAAGCTACTACCATTCCTCCTACGTGTTTCTCATAGTGTATCTTAGGTATACATACACAAGTCTCAGTTCTTCATTGTCCATAGTGTACTTTCCTTTAAAGTCATATTTATGATTCCAAATTTCACTTCAAGTCTCTTAGTGTGCTAAAAGAGTTATGTAATCTTCAGAATCTAGCTTATAATGCTTATACTACAACAAGCTTCAAATGATCATATATGTAATCAAGATTCAAAACTACTTCAGAGTAGTAGAAATATATACTCTCTAGATAAATCCTTACTGCTATAAGTAACATGAACTCTCAGAGATGACTTCAGAAACGTACCTAGACTATTGTAAATTGAGGTTGAACAATTACTGCACAAGTATTACTTCTTCAATTTGGAGTACGAAACCTTACATCAGCCCACAGATCTTATCACACTAATGTTTTCTAACTTTTAGATTTTAGGAAGCTTCAAAACGTTGCAACCCGAGCCTCAATCTTCAAGATTGTTAATCTTCTGATTTAACAATTCTTCCTCCACTACCAACAAACTCAACAACATGTCAAACATGTTTTTCACTCATCAAATCAACAACCATAGACACAACATCAACCATGCATCCCTCTAGAAATTCTTATGACAAAACAACATAAACACTTATATTCACTGCTTCACATGGTATTAGTAATAATGTTAAGACACCCTTTCTTAATCATATGGCATCAACCATTCAATACAAGAACTACACATCACTTAAACATAGACCTGGTATTTACAGCATACACAAATCATGTTGTCTCCACTCTTTTGGAAGCCATTCACAACTACAGCGATGACCAAAGCCCATCTTTACATGTATCGTGAGGTTCAAGATTGCGTTTGCCTTTATTTGCTGCCATTTGTTGCCTCTGCATGTATCTACTTGCTTCTGGTCTTATTCAAATACATTTGCAAACCCTAAGGACATTAAATTTGCCTCTATGTTCTTTAATATAGTGGTCATTGTTGATTCATGACATACACTAAAAAAATTTATTGCATAGGGATACTTTGTTGGTTTATCAAAAGTGGATTGTAATTGTTGATTCACTGCTCAGACATGCCAAAATAAGGACGATTGTTTAGACAAACACAATCTTAATATTTCTTCCAAGGAGCCCCATAAATTCATCATCAAATCAATGTCAGGAAATATTAAAGTTATAGGTTCATGACCTTTATCAGTCCTTCAAATATAGTCATTAATATCAGATAGCATACCTCTAGAACATGTAGTTTTGTAGAACGAATTTTACACAGGAAGCCTCAAGAAAGGATGCAGATAGGTGCTCGCTTGTAGAGCTTAATCATCAAGAAATAAGAAGCCAAAACTCCAACTTGCACAAAAGTTCTTCATGGCTTCACTTGAGAAATGACTTTAGGCCTGAATTATTTTGCAAAATATGCTTTAAAAGAATATGAAAAAATGCCATGAAAATGTCAAGCAAAGAACAATTAGTATACTGAGACTGCCACAAATATTTGACTTAGAATAATCTTGAACTGTGCACACAAAATTCACTCAGATCTTTGGTTAGATAGTGCCAAGTTTTGTCACAGAAACTAACTCAGATTTGTAAGTCAAAACAAGAGCTCGAATATGTGGTAATTGTTTGTGACAGCCTTCCAATATACCATGCTTTTGATAAGATCTCAACAAAGGACTTATCCTTACAATTATGTCAGGAATTTGACCTCAAAATCATGCTAAGAAGTCTCACAGATTTTCCTTCCAAATGTCCTTAAGAGCATTCAAAATGATACCATTGTTTCTACACTGTTAGGTGGGAGTCTTGTTAGGGCGTCCCAGTTTAGACTTCAATTCTTACATTGGCCTTAAGGAATAAGCTTCAAAATCTTTCTTCAGCCACATATCAGGCAACCACCTTCACCCAGATTTTTGTTTGATTTTTGGAGCTCAATGTGCATAGATTTGTGACTTCAGTCACTAAGATAGGCCATAGAACATAGATAACCAATGTATCAATCTCAAACATGCTCAGAAAAAAGGAGTCTGAAATTCTATTGAAAATCCAAACCCAATGATCAATGTGTGAATGCCCAAAATTGTCTCGAAACTCTGCCTATGAATCCACTCTACAAGGCTACAAAAGGTGCACTTAGGTCAATTTTGTTGTCTTGTAGATTGAAGAAATACTCTTAGCAAATGTCTTCCATTCAAGGTTCACAAATTAGATCCTTATTAGTAATTTGAAAAATTCTTTTCTTCTTTGATTTATGATAAAATTCCTGATAAACTTACTGCATTTGTCTTGTTTCAAAGGAGTTGTATCTTTGGTAGTCATTAATGCATTTCCATGCATGTGTTGTAACCTTAAAAAAGTTAAATCTAATTATTTTTGCCTCAGAATGTGGATGATTATTACTGCAGGGGTATATAAATGTTGGTTTTGCGTTGAAAAAACCAAAAATGAAAGATGATTTTGAGCCAAAGCCGAAGCTTTCAAAAGAGAGTATGTAGATAGAAAATTGTGACAATAAACAGATTGATGGAGAAGAGGAGGTTGTTTTCATTGTTGGTTAGATTAAGGATTATGAGGAAAAATTTTCACGTGCAAAGAATCAAATTTAGGTAGAAGGTGAAAACCAGACAATGTTGCTTAATCTGGAGTATGCGAAGAGAAGCAAACTTCCAGAGAAGTGCTCTTGGTCAACAAAATTAGATCAAATGGATTATGAAGAATGTGGTATTTATGTTATGAAAATAGACATATCCCCAGTGGTTGTACAAATACAATATGGAATTTAATTATGGAGGTTGTAAGAAGCTCTGTTGTGAAAAATGAGGTGGAAATTGAATCTGTTGTTGCCCACAAAGATGATAAGCTAGGAAAATGAAGTGTTTTTAGGAAAATATCATGGAGTAAAAATTGAATTGGACCCAACTAAAATTTCATTATGCTTTGGACTAGATAAAAAATTCTTATGGTGAATATGATTTAGTGATATTGATAGAGAAAACATTTTGTATAATCTTTGTAAGCATGATTTGCAATTCGACTCACAAATTGATAAACAAGAATCCATGTGAAATGCATCGTCACAGGCCAATGATGGGAATTCTATTTCAGAAATTCAGAAAAGGAAAATTATTATTGGTGCAGGGATGTCTAGGATAGCAGCTGCTAGGCATTTGCAGTGGCTAAATTGTCATGTAATTGTTTTGGAAGCATGAGATACGGTAGTTGGAAGAGTTTATATAGATTTTTCAACACTTTCAGTGCCAATGGATCTAGGTGTTAGCATTATTACTGGTGTTGAGGTAGATGTGACAACGAAAGGAAAACTAGATCCATCTGCAACTCATTATACACAACTTGGCCTAGAGTCGACAATGCTAAATAGTTACTCCCCTCTATATGATTGTGTGACTAGTCAAAAGTTCCTGCCACCTTATATGAGGCACTTAAAGTAGAGTATAATGTCCCACTTGATTATATGGTGATTATTATTACTCATAATGGAGATGTAGAAATGCACATTTCTTTGGATGAGGGGTTAGAACATGCTCTAAAAAAAGTTACACATTGCTTTATGAAGTTCAACTAGTTTAGAGTTGGCAAGCAATAAAGGTCTTCCTAACAATTCTGATTGTCAAAGCACAATTCCATATTCCTCAACAGGAGACTTAGAGGCATTGAGTGCAACAGTTGATTCTAGCATAAAGGAAGTTTCTGAAAGTAACTTTTTAATAGTTCGAGGTATGGAAAATGGAATTAACATGGAATCTCAACCTAATAAACTAAATTTATCTGACAATTCCAACATGGAATAGCAAATCCTCAATTCGCTTGAGAGATGAGTTGTGGATTGGCACTTTGCTGATTTGTAGTATGGTTGTGCAACAAAAATTAGTTTGGTTTCACTCCTTTACTAGAATCATGATGATACTTACAGAGGTTTTGGAGGAGATCATTGTATGATTAAATGTGGTTATAGTACTATTATGGAGGCATTAACTGAAGGTCTTAACATTCAGCTAGGTCATGTTGTAACAAATATTTCATATTGTACAAAGGACCCAAAGTCAAAAGGTGGAATAGAGAGAGGGGTCAAAGTTTGCACTAAGAATAATTAGGAGTTGTTGCTGATGTAGTTCTAATAATTCTATCCCTTCACTACTTGAAAGAAAATACGAAAGAGTTTTCACTATATTTTCCAGATGAAATTAGCCTCCATTCAACAACTTGGATTTGTTGTCTTAAACAAGGTAGTTATGGCATTCCCCGAAGGTCTTTTGGGATGAGAGTTTGGATTGTTTTGGGGCAATTGTAAAGAGAACAGAGTTATGGGGCTGATGTTTTATGTTTTGGAATCTAAAGAAGATAGTTGGTACAGTAGTATTGATTACTATTGTTGTTGGAAAGGTTGCAATACATGTCCAGGATTTAGAAACCTCCAACCATGTTAAACATGTAGTCATGATCCTCTAAAAGTTGTTTGGAGAAACTACAATACCAAAACCCATTGCATTTGTTTCTACAAAGTGAGGTGGTGGCTGATTCAATAGGGTTACTTATGCTTATGTTTTATTTAGAGCTTCTGGTGAGGATTACGAAGTTTTGGGCAGGCCTATAGAAAACTGTTTATTCTTTTTTGGGGTATATAAATGTTGGTTTCGCAGTGAAAAAACAAAAAATGAAAGACGATTTTGAGCTAAAGTTGAAGCTTTCAAAAGAGATTATGTAGACAAAAAATTGTGGTGATAAAGGGATTAATGGAGAAGAGGTTGTTGCTTTCATTCTTGGCTAGATTAAAGATTATGAGGAAAACCTATCATGTGGGAAGAATCAATTTTAGGCAGAAGATGAGAACTAGACAATGTTGCTTAATGTGGAATATGTGAAGACAAACAAACTTCCAGAGAAGTTATTTTGGTCAACATAATCATATCAAATGGATTATGAAGAATATTGTATTTCTCTTCTGAAAGTAGGCAGATCCCCAGTGATTGTACCCAATGCAATGGGGAATTTGATTATGGAGGTTGTAAGAAGCTCTATTGTGAAAAATGAGGTGCAAATTGAATCTATTGTTGCCCACAAATATGATAAGCTAGGAACAAGAGACATTTCTCGTTGAGATTGAAAATGAAGTGGTTTTAGGAAAGGATCATGGAGTCAAAATTGAAGTGGACCCATTACTCAAAGTTCATTATGCTTTGGACCAGATAAAAAATTATTATGGTGAATATGATTTTAGTGATATTGACAGAGCAAACAGTTTGCATAATCTTTGTAAGCATGATTTAAAAGTGGAATGAAAAATTGATAAACAAGAATCCATGTGAAATGCATCATCATGGGCCAAGGATGGAAATTCTATTTCAGAAATTCAGAAAAGGATAATTATTATTGGTGCAAGGACTTTTGAGGTAGTAGTTGCTAGGCATTTGCAGTGGCTAAATTGTCATGTAATTGTTTTGGAAGCATGAGATAGGGTAGTTGGAAGAGTTTATATATATTTTTCAACACTTTCAGTGCCAATGGATCCAGGTGTTAGCATTATTACTGGTGTTGAGGTAGATGTGACAACAAAATGAAAACTACATCCATTTGCATTGCTTTGTACACAACTTGGCCTAGAGTTGACAATGCTAAATAGTTACTCCCCACTATATGATTTTGTGACTGGTCAAAAGTTCCTGCCACCTTATATGAGGCACTTGAAGCGAGTATAACGTCCCATTTGATGATATGGTGATTCTTATTTATCATAATGGAGATTTAGAAAAGCACATTTCTCTGGATGAGGGGTTAGAACATGCTCCAAAAAAAGTTACACAGTGCTCGATCAAGTTCAACTGGTTCAAAGTTGGCAAGAAGTAAAGGTCTTCCTAAAAATTTTGGTTGTCAAAGCACAATTCTAGATTTCTTAGCGAGAGACATAGAGGCATTAAGTGCAACAGTTGATTCTATCATAAAGGAAGTTTCTGAAAATAACATTTTAAAAGTTGCAAGTATGGAAAATGGAATTAACATGGAATCTCAACCTAATAAAATAAATTTATCTGACAATTCTAGCCTGGTGTAGTAGAGCCTCAATCCACATGAGAGATGAGTTATGGATTGGAATTTTCCTAATTTGTAGTCTGGTTGTGCAGCAAAAATTAGTTGGGTTTCACTCCCTTACTGGAATCATGATGATACTTACTGAGGTTTTTGAGGAGAACATTATATGATTAAACACAGTTATAGCAATAGTATGGAGGCATTAACTGAAGGTCTTAAAATTCAGCTAGGTAATGTTGTAAGAGACATTTCATACAGTACAGATGACCCAAAGTCAAAAGGTGGAATAGAGAGAGAGATCAAATTTTGCACTGAGAATAATTTGGACATATTGGTGATGCAGTTCTAATAATTGTACCCCTTAGCTTCTTGAAAGGAAATACAAAAGAGTTTTCACTCGATTCTCTAGATTGGAAATTAGCCTCCATTCAACAAATTGGATTTGTTGTCTTAAACAAGGTAGTTATGGGATTCCGGAAGGTCTCTTTCGATGAGAGTGTGGATTAGTTTGGGGAAACTGCAAAGTGAATAGAGTTATGGGGCTAATGTTTTATGTTTAGGAATCTGAAGAAGTTAGTTGGTGCACTAGTTCTGATTGTTATTGTTGTTGGAAAGGTTGCAATTTAAAAACCTCTGATCTTGTTAAACATGTAGTCATGATCCTCTGAAATTTCTTTGGAGAAACTACTACACAAAAACCCATTGCCATTATTTCTACAAAGTGAGGTGGTGGTCGATTTAGTAGGTGTGCTTATTCTTATGTTGTCTTTAGTGCTTCTGTTGAGGACTACGATGTTTTGGATAGGCCTGTAGAAACTATTTATTGTTTGCTAGGGAGGAAACCTGTAAAGAGAAACCTGATATTATTAGTGGTGCACTAATGAGTGGTATTTAAGAATCTGTTTGAAGCATTGAAATTCTAGAAACTAGAGGATAAGACTACAGATGTTGTACAAAGGTAGTATGATAGTAAAAGAAGCGAAGTGAGGGACATAGTTATAAGGTTTGATGCAGGAGACATTTCTAATGTTCTTTGAAAATTATCTCTTAATGGGGAACAAAAGAATTTTAGAAAATATTCTTTACTTCAAGACATGTTTGGAAACACAGAGACAACAATTGGGTATCTATGTTGAGCAAAGAAGATGTATTAGCTACATGTTATTGCTATGAAGGCTTTTTCTGGAACAAAATAAAGGCTTGGCTTTCTCAACATACAGATATTGGTATGCTAAATGCATCTTCCTAAAACAATTGGCAAGCTCATTTAATGGATTTGAAATCAATTATCAAGGATTAGCTTGTCATTTCATTTTGCAAGGAGATTGTAATACTATGAATTTATTTCAAATTTCATCAATGGTGTTCCATTATTTATAGATAAATAAATTGTTTGCCACTTTAGAATTTGTTATGAATCTATTTCCCTCTATTCAACTCGGAGGGAAGTGTTGGATGGATATTGTCAAGTGGCATTAAATTTCTCTCATTCCCTCTCCAGAAATTTCGAATTTTATAATTGAGTTTATAGTTCATATTAAAACTAGCATCGTTTGGGAATTTAGGAAATTTTGCTTTATTATCTCTATATTCTTCAATTTTAGAAGTGTAATGAATCCTCATTCACCTTATTATTATAAATTTGTTTTCAGTTAGTACTTTTTTACTCTATATTTGAGTACTTCTACATCCTAAACAAGTCAAACTTTAATACAATTGCAATTCTATTTAGTTCTTGACTTGAAAATGAAATTAAATGTGTTGTTGGAAAATATTGCAAAGAAATATGGATGAAGAGTGCAACTTTATGTTATAGTAGACTAAGGGAATATCTATTTTTTCCTTTTGCATGGGAAAACAAGATTCCATGGGCAAATATGGGACCCAACTCGTGTGCCACTATGTATGGTTGCTACTAATTGCTTTAGCTTATATGATTACAATACAAAATCTAGTAAAGGAACTGAAACTTCACAACATCTTGTCATTATTTTCTACTTTTTTTTTCTTATTTTATTGTTTTAATGATATAGATGATCCTAAATCCCTTGAATGTTTTAAATGAACAAATCAATTTGTTCATGTTCCAACAATGCTTGTTTTATAAATAACAAAATGAAATTTGTTGGTTGATTTTATAGTTAAGAGGAAATTTTGTATTTGATTCATTATATATTTGCAAAAGTTGCTAGTCGAGTTCAAAAAATAATATACATAGAGTTCTATGGTATGTTTAGTTAATAATAAGTCCTCTTTTGTAGTTCAAAACATAAGATATCAATCAAAAGTGTCTAGAGTTCACTTATATTAGGGAGCCACGAAGAATCCATGGTTGGGAAGTATAGTTACGTAGTAGAAATGCATCAAGTGAGAAAGGCTCACACTCTAGAAATTTATATGACAAGGGAATAAATATTGCTCGAGGGATAACATTCAGAGGTTGATACTCGATACTAAGACTTCCTAACCCATCCTGAAGCCCTAATAGAAGTTTAAGTTGTGGATTGAGTGTAGATAAAGAAATTGCTGGGAACCATGGGCTTTCTCCTAGAAAGAAAGAAAAACAGGATGTGCATATGGGAAGAGAAAAGAACTGAATATTATTTTCGATGGTAATTCCTCTCCAGAGGTTAATACAAAGGATTTCTAGAGAAATAAAACCAAATCCATAAGTGTTATATCTATTGAGAAGTGCAGTGCAACATTAATGGTGAAAACAGTGAAAAAAATGTTGGAAAAGTGCAATACAGATCAAATTTTATCTTCGAACCTTAGTGAAAGGGAAAAACGAAAGGAAGACTTGGCAAAGGGGATTGTTGATATAGAAAGAAGAAAATATTGTGAACCTAGAGAGACCTCAAAAGGTACCATTGAAGGATTCTTTATCCATTCTCAAGAAAAAATAGTAGCACGGATGAATGCTAGAAGAATTTACTGGCAAGGATAGTTGTCACTGAAATCTCAAAAGATGAGAATGCAAATGTCATAGGCAATTCTGTAACAACTTTCATGAGAACAGGAGAGAATTTAGCCCAGTATGGTTTATCAGGTTATGGATCCAAACTAAATTCACCTCGGAGTGATGATGTAGTAGGTAAAAATATGTTGAATATGAAGAAAGGAAAGAATGATCACTATTCCATGGATCATCGAGATTCTTCTAGAACTAACTTGGATACATTTCAAAATTTGGAATTTACTGGTAAATAAGAGGATGCTTTGAATTCCTCTATGAGGTCTTTGGAAACTGTAAATGTTGCCATGGTAGGGGATGGTATAAATGGCCATATTGATTACAGAATACAAGAGAAGTCATGTTCAAACAGGCTTGGGGAATAACTAAAGGATGAGTTACCTTATGATGTTGAAGAATTGTACAACAAAGGAAAAGATGGATTGGATTCAACTGTGAAAGACAATCGTAACTAGAGAGAAGAGACAGACACTAGGTACTTGGTGGACACCAAATACAAGATGCAATTAATTTACAACAAGAAAAGGTACAGGTCAAGGGCATTAGTGTACAAGGAGATAGCCAAGGAAGTAGTGAACACTCCTTGGAAAAGGAAAAATAGGTTGGAAATGAAAACCAATTACTAGTACAAAATGGCTAATTAGTTACCAAAAAACGACTAAATTTTGCATATAAATGACTATTTTTCAGTCGGTGACTAGTAGTAGTTAATTTACAATATCTTATAATGTGACCAACTTTTAGTCATTTTTAATTTAGTCATTAATTGGTTGTTTCAATTTTATCATATAGTAGTATATTTAGTCATTAATTTGGTTGTTAATTTAATCATTGATTTAGTCATTAATTCACACAATTAATGACCAAATATACAACAAAATATATTATTATATGATCACCCGAAAAAACCAATTAATGACAAAAAAAATATGACCAAAATGTTGGTCGTGTTATAAGATACTGTAAATTAGCTATCAATAGTCATATATATGCAAATTTTAGTCATCGTTTGAAACCAATTAATGACCAATGAAATATGACTAAATTTTGGTCGCGTTATAAAATACTGTAAATTAGCTACTAATAGTTGTATATATGCAAAATTTAATCGTCATTTGTAATCACAAATTTATCATTTGTAGTAGTCAGTTATCTTTTCTTAGTAATTTCATATTCATTATATAAACAACTAATATAATAGTTTATATTCATTTCATTTACTTTCATTAATAATTATTATAAATGACTAATTTAGTAGTATATTCATTTTATTTGTGTTCATCATTAACCAATATAAACTACTAATTTAGTAGTTTTAGATTAATTTTGTGTTTATTATTAATTAATATTATTTGGAAACTTAATTAAAAAAATGCCATACAATGTTCATGTTCATTTAATATGAAAACACAAAGTTACATATGTTAATTGCAATACTAAATAATATGAAGTGAACTATAAATAACTTCAACCACGTAAATTATATTATATAAAATTTCAAGTATTACAATATGAGTTTCCAACTTAATATTGGTTGGACTACAATTTACACGTGAAATATTGTTTCATCACTTGAAAACATCATCATTGTGTTGTCAATGCATTGTAGGTGAATTCACCAACTCTGAAGACTTGATCATCAACCTCTATGTGTGTGTCTCATGCGAGATATTGTCTTTAAGGGTATCACTAGACGAATTCTCTTTTCCCTCTCTCTTTTTACCTTTGTCACTCCAGTGTTATTGTTCTCTTCTTTCTTCAATTCCTGTTTTTGACCATCAATACTAAGTTCCTCTTCTGAAATCAAAGAAGATATCATGCATAGTGTAAGAAATGAAATACGATGAACAATGGAATATAAACTAAAGTGGGATACAAAGGATTTGTACCACATATACCTCAGCATCAGCTATGTCAATGCCATTTTTCCCAAGAAAAGAAAAAAGTCGAACAAGTTTTCTTCAGTTGGCGATAGTGGCCAGATGACCTATATAAACAACAAAAATAAAACATCACCATAGAAAAAGAACATCTTGGGAACTTAATAACAATCATGTCAACTAAGTTACAATCTAGAAAGATCAAGTTGTATATATCTTGTGAAAGTAAATGGAAAGAGAAGATAATATATATAATAAATAATGAATCGCTAGCTAACAAATTGAATCATAGAAGAAGAAAAAAAATCTCCTATGGTTACCCATACGTGTGGGTGGATAACATGCCCCAATATGCCATGATCCTTAGGGTCCAGAGGAAGTAAACCTTCTACTAACATAATGATTGATTGGTTGCATTTTGGCCTTGACTCTCCTTTCTGAGTCCAAAAAGATAAAAATAATTCCATAATTAACTAGTTGTACTCCATAGTATCATTTTTACATGTTATCTCCACATGCCTACCAAAAATGTCATATATGCCAAACAAATGGCATTTTGGACTTGTTTCTAAAATTATGTCATTTATACCCCCTTCCAATGTATCTAACCAAATGTAACCACTTTATTTTCTTCTTTCATATTCATTTACATCCTAAAAACTATTCATTTCAAAAAAAAAAAAAAAACAACCCCAATATCTCTAGATCGTAATGCTCATCCATATTTTTAGTAAACCATAGGAATTAATACTTTTTTATGATCAACATTGTACAACATCAAAGCTACACAATGAATACTAATTTCTAGTAGTATAACGAAACTTAATTTCTATTGGTAACTACATAAAATAGAAATGAAGTTATAGATATAGAACAAACAACAATGAAGCTACACAAATTACTCAGTTAATCGGTATAAATTCCAAACATAATGAGAAAATGAGCAGTGCATCATTCTCTACCATGTGTTCCACTAAATAAAATGGTAAAAATACTAAGAGCAACACTCTCTTCTTTACAATGCATTTTAAGAAGAATAAATGGATATTAAGTTCCTTATATTCTATTTTAATAAATCCATTTGCATTCCAATATCGGAGTACCTCCACATAAAGAGATATAACATTTCATGTTTCAAAATACATAATAAAAATTTAGGATGATACTTCCATAAATAAGAAAATGAATTAGAACCGGACAAATCACATAGTTGTGATAGGAAAAAGCATGCAAAGCATTGGTTATCTTGCACAAATCAAAAAGTTTCATTGTTTTGTCTGCAGATCCTATAGCCAATACCCACTCATTGAAAGAATTCAACACAAGATAGTTAAACTAAATAAATAAGAATACACTTTATTAGAATAAAGAAAAATAATACCTCAACCCAAAATAAAACTCTTACTACAATAGAAACAAGAAAATAAACCTTATTTATATGTGCATGAATTGGAAGATCAATGAGAACAATCACACAAGAAGGAAAGTGCAAAAGAAAATCAAACTATACACTCTATATTATATTAGGTATATAGCAAAGTAGAGTTAGGAGAGTGATAATCTTTCACCCACCTCATTGTAATAAACATACATATGTATAAATATTGGACCAAATCAACTAGGCCTAAGTCTCATCACTCAATAAAGTTACTAAAATTACATCATGGAAGAATAGCCTAGCCTCAAAAGGAAGTTTTGATACAAAGAAAAAAATGGGTTATTATGAGTATTGGCTCCACTTTTTGTCTGCCTCATACACCTTATTTCAATGGTCTTTATAAATTTCTCATTCAATCTAATTTAGCACCTTATAAGTTATATCTTCTTTTATGTCTTCTATATTTCTCTTGCTTCAAATTCTAGCTTTTATAATAAACATGGAAAATCTTTCCTGAACAATAAACCTCAAAACCTGGTATAATTTGTCACAATCTTGCATGAAAACTGGGTTAAAAGATAAATTCTTGAGTTTTCTGAGTTAATGAAGAAATTATTAATCCTTTTTCCATTTTCTATGTATCACCAAAAGAAAAATATAAGTAGGGCATGTTACATCTATCTAACAAGAGATCCTATTAATCCCAACTCTATAATTAATTTCAGGTGAATCCTTGGGTTACCTGATATATATCATATAGGGTGAAAAAGGTTTAATCAGGTACTCCCCTCCCTAAATAAGGAACAGGGTAGCCAATTAATGGGAATTTTGCATATTATTCCTCACATCCTGGAGGAACATGAAGGAGAGGGAAATATGATGGACTGCCTTCAAAGCTACCCATCTTCAAGATCATGAATTAAATGTGTCAAAACACAACCATGTGTTCCAAACAATGTTTGTGGGACCACACTAGTTTGTTAGCTAATCAACTCTCATTTTGAATTCAACAGGGTCAAAGATGTAAATTCAGTGATATCCCCTTCAACTTTGAGGCTTGACACAAGAATATTTCAGACATGGTCATTCATGGAGTGGAAAAGAAATTAAAAAATTGTTGACCAAGGTAATGGCTAACATTACTAGATTTCAGTTATGAAATAAGGTTCTAGCTGCTACTCCATCTACATTCATCATGTTAGGGTTCATCATCTAATGCATAACAACGTCATGAAAAATCTCTCAAAAAATCTCTAGGCTAATAAGGGAGGAGGCAAAGGCTCCCATCGCATCAACTAGAACATATATTGCATTTGGGGAGACATGAGGTATAAGAATCATCAAAGCCTATACCTAAGGTTCAAGCCTTATCTTTTTTTATTTCCCGTGGATTCCTTGAAGTTCAAAAACTGGTGTTCAAAACAAACATATCCAATCTTTGTGCACGAGTACTTCACCTTGTTGACCATAATCTTAGAACATTCATTCATAAAGGCGTTTTACAATTCTAAAAAATAGAGTCAATATATTGCATTTATATGGGGGCATTTATATGAATTAGGGATTATAAAAAATGTATTTAATAAAAGTAGGGTTTTTTATTGGAAATATGTTTTGGTAACGGTGTTCAATAGAAGAATTTTGGAAGAATACTAATATGCTAATAATATATTCCCAAGGGAGGGTTGAGATTTCAGGGGTGACTGTTCCTAAATTTGTTACCATATATTAGTGTTTTCAGGAGGATATATTGGAGATTAGTCATCATATTATGAGGTTGAGAAACATCATTAAAGGGTTAGGAATTTTTGAAGGAGACTAAAATTTTGTACCTTCTTTCTGAGTTTACACCAGTTTATACCAGTGGGCCGAGATTGCTCAAAAGTTGTCACCAAGTGAAGTTCCAATTTCCTTGATCTTCCTATATTGTAATAACTTTCTAAATTAAGCAATAAAATTAATGATTGACTCTTATTTCCTCTTGTTGTAGTATTTCCCTTACTGTGCACGCCAAGTTTTTTATGAAATTATTACACTCTAACTATTCGTAAAAAATTGTCAAAGAAAGTTTGTTAATGAAGGAAGAAATTGCATAATTTAGAATTGGTACATCACAATGGTATCAGAGCATGCTCCTGGCCAATTATGGAACTAGAACATATCGAAAAGGAATTCTAGAACTAGAATAAAAAGGTTTAAGGTAACTAGGAAGAAAAAAAATATTTCCAAATAAAAATTTTGAAGAGTATAGCGAAGCCTTCATAAAGGTAACAAAACTCTTGGAAGCCTAGGTATCATCAAGGGTTACCAAGAATGGAAGATGTAATGATGAGCCTGAAGTTTATACAAGCAGGACTGAAGGCTTAGTACACTTAATTGAGAAGACATATAAGGATGAAGACATGGAAGGAGTTGATTCCGTAGAGGATCCAGATGCAGTTGAAGCTTTAAAAAATCCATTTAGAGGGAGCCAAAAGTTAAATAAAGGTATAGGAAATATGTTAAATCCTACAAAAGAGACAGCACCTAAATTTGAAGGCGAATTATAAGATCAAGATATCAAGGAAAAATTTGGAGGAATTTTCCCTATTGACAAAAAGTATAGGACAAATGAATTAGTTTCATTTTTTTTACCAAAATCCTTCTACTCAATTATCTGACAGCACAATTATAGTTTATGATCAAGGCAAGGGAATATATATGCTTAAAATGTAAGGTTGAAATCTGTCTAAGAATTTCTCAACTACGGAGGTGGGCCATTCTATAGACGTTTTGGAGGCAAAGAAGCTAAGGTCCCATAATCCACAAGAGGTGGATTATTATATACAGACACTACAAATTCTCCCATTCCTGCAAGTTAAGTGGCTCATTATTTTTGAACAAATGCAAGAAGTAAAATCATATGGTAGTATATGATATCAAAATAATGGAATAAAATCTAAAACCAACATACTAGAACCCATTCGTAGGCAATAAAAAAGGCCTGACAATCTAACAAATTGCAACGGTTTATTGGAAATGAGCATTGCGCAAATGACTGATGTTTATTGGAAATGAGAATTGTGCAAATAAGTGATGGCTATGTGAAATTTTGGAATATTAATTAGGAAGAAAGTGTTCTTCAGTTTCCACCAAGCTTTGCATTAGTTGCTTGCATCCAGATCTGTAAATTATAAAATATATTGTGACAATCTTCGAAAGATAAAAACACTATGGTACATTTTGGCACATCATAGGAAAACTATGGATAATATCAAGTCTCTTTATTTAAAGAACCTTGCCTTAGCTTCAATTGATGGTACACTCAAGCCTTGGAACCTGGAAACAAGTACAAAATGTGTATATTGCAACCCTATTCTGACATATTTTGGGCATAAACTGAAAAGAACCTCATGGGGCTTTCTGTTGCTGATAGGTATAATGCTACTAGTTCAAAGTCAAATAAGGTGTTTGTCTATTATGAATATTTTCTAATACTAGTGGCATCTTACAAGTTTAACTGTGTAGGCCTAGTGAATGGTCAAGAGGTATATGATTCCAATGGGCAGTTGGTTTCCTCTATGTTCTAAAGAGGGCATACCCAAACATTAGTTGCATCGCCACTGTTAACATTGGGAGGCCTCTATTACAGTTCATTTGTAAAATAGATTGGATGTAGGGTGAAAATAAGAGTTCTTGCAACTCACATAGTTGTCAAGGTATATGCATAATTTTGCATGAAGAACAAGTCTGAGATTACAGAATATCAGGTATTTGTACCATTTTTTTTCAAATGACCCAACCCTCCTTGAATAATGTTGGATTGGGCTTCTCCAAAATCATACACTTCTATATATGTGTGTGTTATCAAAGGAATACAAGATGTTTCTAGATGGCACTCTATCAATAGCCATTGGATCAATTGTGCTACCATATCTACATGAAGTCAGACCAATTATTCTTGAATCTAGTGTTTTGGATGCAACTCCAATGAAGTTTGGGAATCAAAATGCTTACACCCTGTTAGCTTCCTATACCAATAGGCTTCATTTTTCATGATTGACTGGAGAAGTGCCAAATATGTTCATCCTTTCCATACTGCAAAGGTTCCATATTTTGTAGAATTTCACTATGTACAGGTGGTTGACTCTTGCCACAGTTGATGAATAGCTAGAAAGTCTAATCCTGGCTAGATCATGTTTGAACTTACTTGTCTTAGAATAGAGAATAAAGGTCTTTACAAACAGCTCAAGCTTGGTAGACAAGTAGTTAGGTAGAGAAGCAAAGGGTTTCAATAGCTTAATCTGAGCCTTGGAAGAGATAAGGGTAGACTTAGATAGGAGGGTAGCTAAAAGAAAAGAGAAGAATCAGAGTTTTCTAGTTCAAATGCACCCAATGAAAATGAAAAAAAAAATGTTAGGTGTACTAGGCTGGGTAGGCAGTTTTGATGTTGCAGAAGCACGCTTATAGGCAATTTGGTCCTGTTGCAACAGGTTTCATCTCATAAATATCATAAGGTGCTATGGCAAGGTGGTTACAAAATAAATGGAGCATGACTAATTTCCCTCCTCATTTTTCCAAAAAACACTTACTAACATCCCCCCAAGGACAATGAGATCTTCTCACTGCCCTTAGTCCACTTCATTTCATGGAAACAACTAAATGAGACTGTGTTTTCACCTAGGCAAAACAAGCCACATTTCTTGTGTAAAATGTTTTTATTCCATTTTCCCAAGTTTCCTAAACTTCATAACTTGGTATCCTTTCATTCCCCCCATGCCTAAGTTTTCACTCTATAAACTTAGCCTAATCCATACATATCCATTCCACATAGTCATATTAACCTACTAACACTATTATATAGCTCCTATGTGAATATTTCCCCTGCCTTACTATGTAAAAATACACAAAATCCCTAAATATATAGTACCCCAACCTTTGGCTAACTATAAGCTATATTTTAAATTTTGTCGGGAGTTATTGGTCCATCTGGGGCCAATAACAACCCTCCACGCGCTATGTTGGGACTTGTTTAGCTTCTGCCTAAATAAATAGCTGAACCTGCATATTATACCCCCAAACCCCATTTAACCAAAGTGTACCATACACCCCGCAAAACATTACAAAACGCGAAATATTACAGCGGGTCCCCCAAAGAAAAGATGTCACCACCTCCATCAACTGTCGACCGTCTAATCATCACTGACAGATCCAACAGTTGTTGGCGATATCGGAAGCCCTTAAGTGCCGAATGATAGCGTCTGAGAGATGGGCGGTATTTCTGCCATACCGAGGATGCGTGTCAGGTGCCCAGAATGTTTGGAGCCCCCTCCTCCAATACCACTTCCCTCCAAAGGAAGTGCGGGGAATACCGCTTACCACCCCACTGCCTCCCCGCTGATGTCATGCCTACGTCATCTACTGACGTCACCCGACACGTCACTCGCCACGTCACCTGACATGTCATCTTCCGCACCCCGCTACATGACAAATTTACATCATCAGACAAAAGCACACCAAAGCCCGCCAAAGTCAAAAAATTTGGGTAAAAAGAGGTGAAAACGTTGTTTTCACTCATTTCTATCTGTTTCCTCTACGCGTCCTATGAATGCTGATTTACGTTCGAAACAGCATTTCAACTATATTGTTCGCCACCCAGCATTTTTTACTCCATAGCTAGGCCCCTTGGCTCGTCTCATCACCTCCAAATCGACCATTCCGCCGTTAACATAGGTATTTACACCAATTTACTCCCGAACCCTGTTTTTTGTTGGTTTTCACTGTAAAATTAGCCACATAACCCAGAATTTGAAGAAACAACAATGCGTTACCCACCATAACCTCTGTCTTTCCAAAATTCACCATAAATCCGCACACTGAGGTTAAATTAAGCTTGTTCGGCCTTGCAAATTCTCTGAGAAACCCCGAAAACTGCCTTTCTGGCTACTATTGTTGCCCATTTTTCCAAAGAAGCCCACAAGTTCTGTCTCTCCACCTAATTTCTGTCCATGGAGCTAAATACAAGCCAAAAAACTAATTTCACGGTGAAATTCCCGGGGAAAATCCACAGAGCTATTGTTTTGCCTGTTTTGCTTACATAGAGCCAAAAAAATCCAATTTTAAAAGCAACAGAATTGAGCTATGGAAGGTCCAGTAGCCTTGAATATCAGTCCTCTTAATGCACCCCACAAGGAATTGGAACATCTTCCCTTAGCTGATAAAGACTATCTAATCCAAGACTTAGTAGGCTACCAAAACCATCTGCAAGCATTCTATGAGCTCAGAAATAGTTACTTAAGCCAAAATGATGTTTATGGCATATGTGAATCAAATATACCCATATACTACCTCCCCTCTATCAATATTTTCCCTAAGATAATTCACCTCTGCTGTGAGAACTATGAGCCAACTCAAAGGGCAGTCAAAACTCCATCTGGAACTACCCTCTTTCATATAACTCTTGACTCCATAAATCAAATGCTAAACTTCAACCAACTCAGCTCAAGTTTCCTTTTACTATGAAATTCTTGCTTGATGAAGGTCCCAAACTCTCCAGCTCAGAGATAACCTGGATTGCCCAAGTATTTATGAGAGCAAATCATCAACCTAAGGAGCCACCTCCTTTTCACTATGCATCTTTCAATGAGGTGGGTAGATTAGTTGTTGATATGATATCTTTTGTTCTGGGGTTCAAGACAAGTGAACATATTGATGAAACTATATTGGTTTTAATGTCTATATTTGCCCTAGGGTAGCCCCCTACTATCAAATAGAACTATGCCAAATTAATTGCCAACAAGATACATGACCAATGTTGAATATAGATAGGGAGGGAGTCTTTAGGTATTCATCCTATATATATCATTGGTTCTTATATTATCAGCTAGATAGTTTCTAATTCCCCATTAGAAAATTGGACTCTAAAGGGGAAAGAGGTCTGTGATTTTTTGGACCTCAATCTTTCATGAAGTCCGCAACTCTCCCTACTCTTATTATGAGTTTATTGATATGTTTGTATATCCAGTCTCTTCTCTCCTGGTGACAACTCCTCCTCCTAGACTGTCATATGATATGCAAAAGATACTACAACTCTCCAAAAACTATAAAATAGGTGACTGGTACTTTTACCAGAATCACACCGTGTTGATGCCTCGAAAATCGCTGCAACAACATTGGGGAAACCACCCGGTCCGGACCTTAGTACAGCTCCTTTTCCATTTGGGATAGTGGCTCCGACTGGGGATAATGGGACCAGTTTCCCAGTAATAGATAAAATGGGATGAATGAATGTTTTATAAGTAACACTAGTGATAGGCGAAAGACTAATACTATTAACAAAATATAAATAAATGAAACTATCCCGGGAATCTATTAAACTCTAAAGCATAGCTTTTGATGCTCTATATCTGAAAGATAAGCATATAGATGTCTGTATCCTTAAGACATAGATATTGAATTATTTATGATTGCTGTGCTTAAATAGTTAAGCGCAACGATTTAAAGCGATATTACTACACTTTGCGCATCTATATCATTAACATATACATGATTGAAAGTAAAGGCATATCATATAAATATCCAATAGTGGAATGAACAAGATTAGCCGTTATAGCGCATGCATACAATTAACAATAGCAAGATAATAACATAATAATTCACATACAAAGAATGACTTCAGACAAAGATAAAAGTACCATTTGAGCTATAGGCCGATCTCAAATATCAATCGCTATGTATGGCTTTTCCTTTAACACATAAGCATTCCTCAATCAACGACAATAGTGCACAATTGAATCAAGCAATTTCTCCATTAAAGTAAAAGCAACTGGCCGAGTTTCATAAAAGAATAAAG
>APFE030020511.1:0-40869 GCA_000404065.3 Pinus taeda | reverse complement strand
CAAGCGGAAATTCAAAGGGACAGGGCATCATTAGGAAACATGCCTGAGCAGGCCAATAGATTGATCCATTTTTTGAATACTCACACTAAAGAACAGCTAGCAGCTTTAGAGATCTCGGATAGAACAGGCACCATTTTGACAATGAAAAAGGTGCTAACAATGGGGAATTTTGTACAGACTTTGGAAAGGAAGTACCAAGAAATGCAGGTAGATATTAATGCCTTCACAGAGAAGTTCGCAGTCTTGCAGCAGAAGGGTCTTCCCAGTTTACTAACCAACAGTCAAAGACTATTATCACATCAACAGTATGCTCATAGGGTAGTTATAAATCAAAACACTGCATCATCAAGCACTTCAGAAGACATAGGACTTCCCTCCGGATAGAGTTTATATGACAAATTGGAAAATTTGTTTTATATTGAACATGAAATAAATCATCTTTTTGAAGTCAATCCTAACTTCTACAGGTATACTAAGGCTGATGAAACACTTGTAAAAATACAAAGACATCAATTTCCAATAGACCAATGGTGGCAGAGTATGCTGGAAATTTTACCTAGGTGATTTGGATTTTTCTGATTATCTACACTTGGCCAAATAACAAGACACGTGGGAGATATAATAAAGGTGAAAACAATAGAGGAAGGAGCTCAAGCGAGGACTAGGATACGTTAAAGCGAAATCAAGAGTATGTGAAAGGATCAGAACAACAGCACAAGAATGCAAAGTAAAGACAGCTACCAACCAACTTCCTGAATTAAAAAGTCAAAAATATCTTATCAGTTAAAGTAGCTAGCATAGCAACAATTACTCCTACATTTATTTCTGCATTTATTCCCTTGTCAGAGTAGGTGAAGGAATTTATTGCTTCATATCTTATTCACGAGATATTTTGTAACTCTCTTTTGTATAAATACCTCCCCAAGAAATGTATTCGGGGTTGGTGATTTTCCTCTTTCGACCATGCTGTAGCTCTGATATTTTTTAATACAAAGGCTGTTGAAGTGCATTGCTGCTGGACCATCTGAATGTGGATTTAATGTTCTGGGCTCTGCTATAGAATCCCTGTGTCTCTCTATGGATCAATAAGTAGTTCTAAATTGTGTTTTGTGTTTTCTATGTTTGCAAATTTCATATATGTTTCATAATCTTAGTAACAGGGAAAAAGAATAGCCCAGAACTTGTTTAAATACACTCTGTGTTCAGTTCTTATTGTTATTTATGTTTTCTTCAGAATTAGGATAAACAAGAATTCTTAGATGCTTCTGTTTCTATTTATTCTTTCACTTTGAAAATTGCTAAGGAATTCTTTACTGCTCCTTGATAATATTCATGCACTTTCCCTATGCCATCATGATGAAGGATTCTTGATTGCCTTTCACCCACTGCCTTACATTCCATCAATTTCTAGATTTCAATATTGTTCCAAAATTGATTATCTTACCTTGTAGTATTTCCCTTTATCAGAGAAACACACTCAGCAGTCCATCTTCATAGACTTCATTTGCCCAATGGAATAAACTGTTTCAGATTTGCATCCCAATTCTGTTTAAAATCACCATCCAAACAAACTTAAAACAAAACCTTGCACATCATAACCAGCATAAAATACTTCAAATAACAAAGTTAAATTATAAAGAGAGAGCCCTCTCTGGATGTAGTTTGGCTAGAAGTTGCATCTCAAAGATTGGTTAGTGGTTACCTCAGTCGTATTCCCTATTCTCACAAGTTTTGGGGAACAACCTGAGTGATAACATCATTGGCGACTCCGCTGGGGAATCAATGAATGTCTTTTACTACTGTCTAGTCTTGAAAGCTACAGATGGAGCCTGAAGTTAGCCAGGCAGCCTTTGAAACTGTCTTTCCTATGCAATCACAAGAGTAAATAAAAGCTACTTCAGTCTAACTCCAGTTTAGCTTTAGATTTTAAACAGATATCTCAAATATTTGTTTGGCCATCCTTGTTTCAAACCTACTTGAAGGAAAGCCCAACTCCTCCTACATTTCAGGAGCTTCCTTCAAGATATAGTCAAAACTTGTATCCTCCAAATATCCCCAGAAAATACCCAAAACATTCTTTAGAAGCTGTCTCCAAAGAAGAAAACTCGTTACACTAGGTCAAACACAAACCCGAATCCTCTAGCTATTTTTGACAATCCAAATTTGATTCCTAAGAGCCTTACAAAACCTGAAAATCAAGCGAGTTCTTCTGATTCAAATCTTCAAACACCTCAGCAGAAACCTGTTCAAACTCAACTCACTACGGTAAAATCTCAAGCCTTTCTTCCTATTGCTATAGTTTCTTCCAGTTCACCTTTATCACTCGAAAACCTCTTTTCCACCCCTCCATCCACAACGCTTATCTCGGTTGTTATCCATGTGCTTCCAGTTGCCCCACTTTTGCCTGCTAATATGGCAAATCAATATGCTCCCCTACAGTTGCCTCCCAATCCAAGGGCTTTACCATAGGATTATCAGGACAAAATTACTTATTTTGATGGTACTGGTACTTACACTGCTCAACAACATAATAAGAAGATGACAGACTATTTTGAAAACTATGAGATTGATGATGATGATGTCAGGATGAAAATTTTTGTCCAGAGCTTAACTGGTGATGTAAGGACCCGGTTTAGGTCACTCCCTACAAATATAATAGCTAATCTAGATGCCCTTTATCAGACTTTCCTGAACAAGTGGGAGAAGAAAAAAGACCCTTTACACATCTTAACAGAATATGAGGACTTGAAGAGAGGCCCACAGGAAAGTGTCCAAGATTATTGTGCCAGATAAAACAATACCTACCTTGTTATTCCAATAAATATTAGACCACCACCTGATTTAGCATTGATCAAATTCCCTGATGGATTCAACTCAGACATGGCTTACCAGCTAAGGGAGAGAGCTCCTCCTAGCCTCGAAGATATGCAGAGCATAGATGTGAGCATTGAAGCCAATCTGATTTCTAAACGAAATCGAGCTAGATCTAAAAGAAGAACAACTTTCAAAGAAGAATCATCTGCCTTTGAACAAAAACTTGATGCAATCATTAAAGGCATGGACATGCTGGGAGATAGAGTGGAAACTATTGAGAGGAAATCTTCATGGGAAGGCCAGCCAAACAGCAATGGAAGAAATTTGAACTTTATAAAAAAGCAAAATCCCAATGTAGGAAAAGTTGGTCTAGACCAAAACATAAGGCCCTCCTTCCAAGAAAACTATGCAGAAGCCTCCACATATAGTGAAGCAACAAAGGACCCCCACATTAACCTAATGGGTCTCAATAGTGGACAACCAATTTTCCTAACTCAAGAAGATCAAGAGGCTCATACTCTTAGTCAGTTTCAAATACAATCAAGGGAATCCTTTGATTTTAAGCAAGGGTATTTTACAGCTATGTATGAAGTCCACAAGTAGTATACATTGAGAAGTAGGAGAATAGACATCCCTGATGATCCCAAGCAGAAGACAATCAAGCAACCTACCAAAACCAAACTCAAGGTCTCTCATATACCAATTATCCCTAAATCAACTTCCAACTCAAATAGTCCAACAATTGAAGATGTTTCAGAAAAAGATGTTAGATGATCAAAAAATACAATTTTATCATAGGTTATAAAATTAGAATAAAATAATTATTATGTTAAGATATTAAATTAATAATTATTATTCTAGAATGTTTAATTATTTAATGGAGACTTTTAGAATTAGCATATTGTTGTAACTAGATATAACTCTCCAAATGTGTCATATCTTAGGCTCTATTTTAGGAGATTTGTTAGCTAGTTGGTTTTTATAGCATTTATTGTAAATGGACACTTGTTATTTAATAAGTGATCCATAATTAGAGGTAGTTAGGACATGGAGCTTATAAATAGCTCATTGCAAGAGTGTTTGTTGTTCGGGTGTAAACTCTTGCAAAATCAATTATCTAATTGTTTTTTTTCTAATTAATAAAATTTTGTGTCTGAGGACACTTCTGCCATTATTGTGGTATCAGAGCTCCAGTAATATTGCAGCTGAGTTGAGGAGGAGATTCTAGCTCTATGAGATCGTGGAAAACTCAACTCCGTTGAAGTGATCAGCAAAAGATTGGTATGAAATTTCCAAATTTTTTTATTGATTTTAGATCTGCAAATTCTAAAATCATTTTTTTTAAAGCAACAAATGAAATTTGTGTGACTTTTTGAAATTGGTTGAGTGAATAAAAACATAAAAAAAAGGGGCAGTGCTGTATATTTGAATTGTTTTTAAAATCTTTTCAAAATATTCAATCGATTCTGCAAATTGATTCTACATTTTTTATGAGAATGGTTGATATCGATTTATGCTCAAATACCCTTCGTTGAGCATTCTGGCATCAATTCAGCTTTGTGGTCTGCCATTTGAACCAGCATCCTCCAGCGATAAGACCCAGCATTATATTCCTGCATTTTTATTAGTATTCACTTATGAATTTTTGTTGAAGCGTTTGTAATTGAGCGTAAATTACTGCCCTCAAATTATTGCCGATGATGGACAGAAGGGAGTGAGCAGCAATGTTTATTTCATGTAACAAGCTGTTGAAAATGCCTGTGGAATAGTTGCCATTGTCCACACAGTAGGCAACATTTTACCACATCTCCATATCCGTAATTGATATATGTATAAAGAGGGGGACAATCCATACAGTTGCTGCCCAATTGTTTTCTATGGCTCTGTGTTGTTTCTCCCATTGAAGACCCAAGCATAGGGTTGGGCCTTCACTTATTACTTCAGATAGGGCCTGGGTCTCTCGATTCTTTATTAGATTACAGTCAGATTTCATACTCTGAAATCGTGTTATCAGATGAATTAAATCATCAGAGTCACTGATGGAATCGATTGATAAGAAATTTTTCACTGGTTGTGCATTGATTAATTGGAATTCCTTGGGATAACATCTCCTCCAATGTTGATTAATTGGAATTCCTTTGGATAAAATCTCCTCCAACATAGAGATGACCCCAGTAGAGCGGGCTGAATTCCTCGAAAATTATACAGAATTACAGAGTGCCACCCGATTGCGTTTGTAAGGGTTCATTGGCGGCATTGCTCTATGGAATCCCGCGGAGAACTTGTCAGCTTGGTCTCTGATTGGCCATGATTCATTGGAAGGTTGTGATGGAGTGTGGTAATCACCACCAATTAGAAATACGAAATTGATAGAGTCCAAATTGTTGTGCTCTGGTTATTTCTCGAAGTTTGTAATTCCATTGGTAGTTAAGGCTGTCATCACTGCTTTACGTGGAGAATCTAATCATTTGTATTGTGTTCCAGTGGGAGTATGCATTGAAAGAACCCAAAACTTGTTGTGCGATGTACAGATACCCAAAACTTGATATCGAGTGAAGCACTCAGCGTAAAGCCAGAGTGAAGCACTAAAACGTTGCCAACCTGCCAGCCAGCGTTGCCAGCCTGCCAGCCAATGAGCCATTAAAGGTTTTTTGTTTGGGTTTAGACATATTCACTGAATCGCCTATTGCAGTGGGTGCAGATACCTGAATGTGGTCAAGGAAAAATCGTATTGCTCTGAGGAATCTGTTTATTTAGTGTTTCGTTTGGGCTGCAGATTTTTGGAGTTTTAAAAGATAATAGTTTTTCTTGTAATGGAGAAATAAGGTGGATCATAAAGTTTTTTTGTAATGGAGAAATAAGAAATATTGTAATGTGATTTTTTTTAATTTTTGGAATTTATTATTTGTGGAGTAATAAGGTGATTTGTAATTTTTTGGAGTAATAAGGGGATTTTAATTGTAATTTTTTTAAGGAATAAGTGTAACTCAAAGTAATTTTACTTTGAGCGGGGGTAACTTTGTTTTACCAGATTATGCAACAGCACCATTGTAAAAGTCAAATTTTGAAAGTTGCCTTGTAAAAATTTAAAAAATTGACTAGAGCCAAGTGCAAAGCTCAGTCAATTTTCTCCTATTTTGACAACTATTCGAGGGCCAAGGCCAAGCCCTGATAGATCATGTTTTTTGCGTGGTGTGTTGTGTTGACTATCTTTTCATTTCTGTTCTGATTGTTGGTGCGACGCTTCAATGCTATATTGTCTAAGTTGATTAATTTGTTTTCTGATTCTGACAAACTTGAAGGCACAAAATCTTATAAAACATGGCATCGTCTCATCGAAAGCAGTCTCATTTACAATGAATTATGGAAGGGAATATGTGATGGAGATGTTAAGCCGAATAAACCCAAAGATGCAGCTGCACTAGCAAAATGGGAAATCAAGAATGCTAAAGCCTTAGCTCTTATTAAATCTTCTATGAATGATGAAATGTATGTCCATATAGAAAATGCTACAGATGCATGGTCTGCTTTGAAAACTTTTAAAGACCTCTTTGATACTCAGCCTGAATCAAAGAAATTCGATCTACAATTAAAATTGTTGCAACAAAAATTAACTGAAGGCGGTGATGTTCTTGAATATATCTCAAGACTTAAGAATATTAGGCAGGAAATTATTAATGCTGGTTTTCCCACAATTGATGATAGCTTTATTGTCACAATTGTAATTGCTGGACTTACTTCTTCCTACACGCATTTTTTGGAGACTCTACAAGTAACTGGCAAATTAGAGAAACTAAAGTTTGATGAACTCTGTGAAATGTTGACCCAACATGATAAAAATTTTGGGAAGAAGAAGAAAGTTGGTGAAGATGTTTTTCTCATAGAGGCCAGCACTAGTAAATCGTCGGCAGACAGTTCTCGAGGCAGAGGGAATCAGAATCAAGTAGCACATAATCGAGGTTGAAGCCAAAGTAGAGGAAACAATTTTAACAGAGGATGAAGAAATAACTTTCAAGGTAGAGGAAACAACCAAGGAAGAGGCAATTTTCAGGGACAAGGAAAAAATAATCAGGGTGGAGGACAATCTCAACATAGAAGTCAAAGCAGAGGTAAAGGAAAATCTTCAGGAAGAGGAAGAGACTTAAGTCAAATTGTGTGTCGAAGATGTAACAAATTTGGCCATTATGTTGAAGATTGTCGAACTTCACTTAATAAAATTCCCAAGTTTCAGCAGCATTCAGCGCAATTTTCCAATGATCAAGATGAAGATAACTCATAATATGTTTTTACTTCCTCGCCAGCATCACAAATTTCATCCCATCTTAGAAGTGACTATGAAGATGCCTGGATCTTGGATTCTGGGGCCACTCAACACATGACTCGTCAACGTGATTTTTTCTGGAATTTCCAAGATTGCCAACTTAATTCCATTTTTCTTGTTGATGATACAAAACATACTCCTTATGGAAAAGGAGCAGTAAAAGTTTTTCTCCCTTGCACTGGAGAAAAAATGATTTCCAACGTATGGTATGTACCCAGTTTTAAGAAAAATTTGCTTTCTTTAGTCACGATACGACAAGCAGGACATCAGGTGATTATGGAAGATGGTTTAGTCAAGATCAATTCAGTCAAACAGAACTTGAAAATAGTCATGACAGGTTATGAAGATGGAAAACTGTTACAGATGAAAGGGACAGTTATTCCAAGGCATTCTGACTTTGCAGGGGTAGTGAATAGAGGTATTTCACCTGTAAGACTATGGCATGTAAGATATGGACATTTAAATTTTTAGAGTCTTTCTCAATTGCAGAAACAAGGAATGGTTAAAGGACTTCCCACTTTCAAAAAGGAAAATGTAAAATGTGAAGCTTGCATTTATGGCAAACAAAGTCGAGAAAGGTTTCCAACAAGCTCATGGCATGCAAACAGGTGGCTACAACTATTTCACAGTGATGTTTGTGGACCACTACAAAATTCCTTTGGTGGATGCAAATATTTCTTACTATTCATTGATGATTTTAGCAGAATGGCTTGGGTTTACTTTTTGAAGAACAAGTCAAAAGCATTTGATAAGTTTAAAAATTTTCGCCAACTTGTTGAAAATGAAGTCAATGAAAATATAGGTACTCTCAGGACAGATAATGGGGGACAATTCACTTCAAATGAATTCAAAACTTATTGCAGTGAAAATGGCATAAGACAACATCTTACTAATGTTTACACTCCACACCAAAATGGAGTAGTCGAAAGAATGAATTGCACTTTGTTAGGAATGGAGAGATCCATGTTAACTTTCAAGAGGTTGAGTCCAACATATTGGGTGGAAGCAATTCATACAGTTGTCTACTTAAGAAACAGATCTCCAACTGCTACTTTAGATGGAATCACACCTTATGAAGCTTGGTTTGGTTTCAATCCTCGAGTTAAACATCTTAGAGTTTTTGGGTCAGTGTGTTATGCCTTAGTTCCGAAAGAAAAATGAACTAAGCTTGACTCAAGAAGTTTAAAATGCACAATGATTGGCTATTCTGATGAGAAGAAAGGGTATCATATTTTGACCAATGGAAAATTCATTGTGAGCAGGGATGTCATTTTTGATGAAACTGGGAGTAAGAGTGCTGAAGGAAATGAAAATCTTCATCACAAGTTAGAAACTAAAGGAAGTAAAAGAAATGGAAAAATGCAAAGTCAACCAACTTCACCAAATTGGTATGAACTTGATTTTCCTTCCTCTGAAGATGAGTCATCTAGTCCATCTACATCAACAACATCATCTGGGTCTTCTAGCAGTTAATCCACATCTCCAAGTAGCAACAGTTCTTTTGACAGTGATTCTCCACACTCTTCACCTGAACGATGGACATCAGTTTATATTAATCCTCTATACAATGATGGAGACTTTACAGAAGCGCAAATAAGTGAGCACCAACTTCCCAAATGGGCAGCTCAAATTTTGAAAGATGTAAAGCCTAATGAGCAGAATAAAACGGGCACCAAAAGGGCACATAGAAGTGAAGGTAATTTTGCCTTGATAGCAAATGATTTTACTGAACCTTCCACATACAAAGAAGTAGTAACATATAAAGAATGGCAACAAGATATGGTTGAAGAATATCATGCAGTAATTGATAACAACACTTGGAAACTTGTTCATTGTCCAGCAAATGTTAAACCCATAGGATGCAAATGGGTTTACATAATTAAGTATAATCAAAGGGGAGAACTTGAAAAGTATAAAGCACGACTTGTCGCAAAAGGTTTTGTGCAGTAGGAAGGCATTGATTATGTGGAAACTTTTGCCCCTACATCTAAATGGAACACCATCCGATTAACACTTGCATTGGCCACTCAAAAAGGATGGAAAGTTCATCAAATGGATGTGAAAAGTGATTTTCTCAAGGGGGATTTACAGGAGGAAGTGTATATGACCCAATCGCTAGGTTTTGAAGTTGAAGGACAAGAACATAAAGTCTGCAAATTGATCAAGGCTTTATATGGATTAAAAAAGCTCCCCGAGCTTGGTATGCAAAGATGGACGAACACCTTAAGAAAGTTGGTTTTCAACAAAGTGAATCTGATGATACTTTGTATGTGCAACAACAGGGAAAATATCTGGTAATTGTTGTTATGTATGTAGATTTTGATCATTACTGGCAACTATGATGATCATATTGCACAGGTGAAAAAGGAGTTACATGCAGGTTTTAAGATGACAGATTTGGGATTACTTCGCTACTATCTTGGAGTTGAAGTCTTCCAATGTCCACATCATATTTTAATTTCTCAGAGTAAGCAAGTAGCAGAGGTTCTTCAGCGATTTGGCATGCAAGATTGCAAGCCCGTTCTCACCCCCATGGAGCAAAACTTGAAACTTTCAAAATTTGAGGGGGGGGGAAGGTGGACAGTACAACTTACAGACAGTTGATTGTCAGCTTGATTTATTTGACAAATACTCGTCCTGATCTATCTTATGCAATCAGTATTCTTTCACATTTTATGCAGGAACCACGAGACAACCACTGGAATGCAGCTAAAAGAGTTCTTCGATATATCCAAGGAACAAAAGATTTTGGTCTTCTTTACATAAAGACTAAAAATTTTGTACTTGGTGGAAATTCAGATGATGACTTTGCTGAGAGTATTGATGATCGAGCCTCAACATCAGGTTATTTAATGAATATTGGGTTAGCAACAATATCTTGGAGTTGTAAGAAACAAGCTATAGTGGCCACTTCTTCAGCAGAAGCATAGTATATTTTAGCATGGGAAGCAGCACGTGAAATTGTTTGGTTGCGGAGAATTTTGCAGGACTTGGGTATTTCTCAAGCGGAAGTTGCATCATTATTCATTGACAGCCAGTCAGCCATCAAACTTGCCAAAAACCCAGTTTTTCATTCAAAGACAAAGCATGTGGACACCAAGTATCATCATATCAGATCTCTCATTGCCAAACATGTCCTCAAGCCAGTTTATTGTCCTTCCAAAGATCAAATCTCCGACATTTTCACAAAACCGCTTGGCAGAATAAAATTTACTAAGTTCAGGGATGAACTTGGCATCTGTTGTAATGTATCTTTAGATCATAGGGGGCAATGTTAGATGATCCAAAAATACAATTTTATCATAGGTTATAAAATTAGAATAAAATAATTATTAATTTAAGATATTAAATTAATAATTATTATTTTAGAATGTTTAATTATTTAATGGAGACTTTTAGAATTAGCATATTGTTGTAGCTAGATATGACTCTCCAAATGTGTCATATCTTAGGCTCCATTTGAGGAGATTTGTTAGCTAGTTGGTTTTGATAGCATTTATTGTAAATGGACACATGTTATTTAATAAGTGATCCATAATTAGAGGTAGTTCGGACATGGAGCTTATAAATAGCTCATTGCAAGAGTGTTTGGTTGTTTGGGTGTAAACTTTTGCAAAACCAATTATGTAATTGTTTTTTTTCTGATTAATAAAATTATGTGTCTGAGGACACTTCTGACATTAAAAGATAAATCAAAATAGTGCCCTACATCTGTTTCTCCACTCAGAGAAATTGTAGAGGAACCTTTGGAAGATGGGGTGCAAGCAACTCCAGCTCATCATAACATTCCAGTAAAAGAGGTAGTTGTTGAAAACTTAGTTGAAAAACACAACCTTGCTACCCAAAAAGTCAAAATACAAACAGAAAAACCCTTTAATATGGAGGATAAAATAAGTAAGTTAAAAGTATCCATCCCATTATCTGAATTGGCTAGGCATGAAGGTTTTAGAGAACAAATCAACAGATAATTACAAATTTTAGAAAACAAATATTCTGTGAATATCCTTGATGATCAACCAGAACTTATATTTGGCCACGAGGCAAATGGTAAATCAGTAGATGGAGGGTTTCCTCCATTCTATGTAAGTTTAAACATTCATGACAAGGTGCTTCACAATGCAATGCTTGATTCAGGAGCTTCCCATAATCTGATGCCTAAATCTATCATGGAAAAGTTGGACCTAGATATCACAAGGCCATATAAGGACCTATTTTCCTTTGATTCCAGTCAGGTCTGGTGTCTAGGCTTAATCAAGGATCCGTGTGTGTCATTAGTCCAATATCCAACCAAGACAATTCTCATGGATGTGGTTGTAGCTGATATTCCACCCAACTATGGAATGTTGTTATCTAGATCCTAGGGTGCCAAGCTACAAGGACCTTTGCAACTAGACATGTCTTATGCCACCTTCTCAGTCTTCAACCAGCCTAAGAGGCTATACCGAGAAACTTTGATGAAGTATGTGGTAAGTAGTCAAGAAAAACCCCAAAACCTTCCCATTTGTTCTATGCATTCAGACATGGACTCTTTTATCTTGTACAACGCTGAGATTCATAACCCAACTGATGTTAAAATTGTGGCTATAAGTTAGGATGAATTCCTAGACAAAGAATCCATAGTTCAGATTCAAGAATTCTTGGAGAATAATAAATTGACAGTCACACATGAGGAATCCCATGAGACTGAAAATCCAACTATGACTACTGAGAAAATTGAAAAAGCTCTTAATACCAGTTCAAATCAAGAAAAACTATGTTATCTAGAGTTTGATGGATCTATTAATAAGCTAGCAGCAGGGGCAGCAGTTTGGATACACAATATGAAGGATGACCATGCTGAGGGACATGCATATAGATTGAATTTCAGATGCACTAAAAACATGGCCGAATATGAAGCCCTCCTCTTAGGGCTCAAAGTGATCAAAAGCCTAGGTGAAACTTGAATATCAATTTTGGGAGATTCTGACCTCATCATTGAACAAATAAAGGGTAACTTCATTACAAGTGATCTTAGGCTGAGGTCATATAGAGCTGCTACAATGGAAATTCTGAACACCTTTCTTGAATCCCAATTGACCAAGATTCCAAGGAATTAAAATATGCATGCTCATAGTCTAGCAACCTTTGAAAGCACTTGCAAATTTCCATTTAAGCCCAATCACTGATTCACTGCCGAAATCAAACATAGACCTGTTGTACCAGATAATGTCAAAAACTGGCAGGTGTTTGAAAATGACACACAGATCAACAATTTCCTGACTTTGAAAGAGGAGTTCTCAAGCACAAAAATGGATACCAACACAATAGATGAAAGCAATCAAATAAACAAAATTGAAACACATATTTCTGCTAAAACAGTAAATCAAATTCTACATCCCACTAAGTTCACTAAAACAGATTTACAGGTACCTCAAGAAAAAGAAGGTGAGGATGCAATTTCAGCAGAATGTGAAGTCATTGAGTTGAAGGATAATTTGCTACCTACAGGCCTCACTCCTTTAGAGGACATTTTTTACTCAAATGACATCTCTAGGAAACCTAAAATGCAGCCATTAAATGCAGAAATTGAGGATTGTAATTTAGGAACTGCAGAAAATCCCAAAATGATAAAATTGTCCAAAGCTCTATCTCCTGACCAAAAACTCAAGTATATTGAACTATTCAAAGAATTTCAAGATGTCTTTCCATGGAGTTATGAGGACCTAAAGTCTTATGACACTGCAGTCATCCAACACACCATACCTCTCAAAGAAAACCAGAAACCTTTCAAACAAAAACCTAGGAGGGTCAACCCTATGTTGCTCCTTTTGATTGAGAAAGAAGTTAAGAGAATGTATGAAGCTGGAATTATAGATCCAATCAGATTTTCAGAATGGGTTTCAAATTTAGTTCCCACTAGAAAGAAGACAGGGGAGATTAGGTTGTGTGTTGACTTGAGAAATTTGAACAAAGTCTCTTTAAAGGATAATTACCCTTTACCCAAAATGGATCCCATTCGGAAAAGGGTAGATGGTGCTTCAAGGATATCATTATTAGATGGATTCTTAGGCTTCAATCAAATCCTAATGCACCCATATGACCAAGATAAAATTGCTTTCACAACCCCTTGGGGGACATTCAAAGATGTGAAAATGCCTTTTGGACTCAAGAATGCACGAGCAATTTTTCAAAGAGCCATGGATATTGCTTTTACTAAAGAGATCCATGATTTTTTAGTCATTTACCTAGATGACCTTATAGCTTTTTCCAAATCAGATCAAGAACATCTAGATCATCTCAGGGAAGTATTCTTAATTTGCAGAAAATTTGGTATATCACTAAATCAAAAGAAATCATTGTTTGGCCTATAAGAAGGAAAATTATTGGGCATATCATCTCTAAATAAGGCATTAGAATCGATCCGAACAGAATACAAGCTATTTTGCAAGTCCCTCGCCCTAGAAACATTAAAGAACTACAAGCCTTTTTGGGGAAAATCAACTTTTTAACAAGATTCATACCAAATCTGGACGAGCTAATAAGATTGTTGAACAACATGCTCAAAAAAGACTCCAAGGTTAATTGGACAATAGAAGCTAAGTGAGCCTTTGAAGAAATAAAAAAAGCTTTGACTCAAACACCAGTCCTCACAAGCCCCAATTTTGACAAAGACTTTATCATATTCTCGTTTGCATCAGAACATATAATTACTACTATTTTTCTTCAAAAAGATGACCAGGGATGTGAAAAACCCATAGCCTTTTTCAGCAAAGCCCTTAGAGATGCTCCACTCAAATATCAAATCATGGAGAAACAAGCATATGCACTTGTAAAGGCCATCAAAGACTTTAGAGTTTACATCTTGTACTCTCATGTGATTTCTTATGTGCCCAACACTGTTGTTAACGACATCCTGACCCAAGAAGGAATTGAAGGCAAAAGGGGAAAATGGATAGCTACCATAATGGAATATGATATTGAAATTAAACCAACAAAACTGATAAAAGGACAAGGACTAGCTAAACTCATGACTGAAACTAACTTTCAAGCCCTTGACATAAATCAACTGGATAATGAGCAGGAGATGGCGACTCCACAGATCAATCAAGCCTTTCTAAAATCACCCTGGTATGCTGACATATATTTTGTATTATTAAACCTGCAAGCTCCTCCAGGATTATCCAGAACTAAGAAAAGATTTTTCAAAATAAAAGCTTCCAAGTTCTGCATTTTAGATCATGTTCTCTTTTGGAAAAATCATGAAGGTGTTTTATTAAATTGCATAATCAAAGAAGAAACTGACAAAGTACTTAAAGAATTTCATGCAGGAGATTGTGGTGGACACTTGTATTGGAAATCAACTACTAATAAAATCCTAAGGGCTGAATTTTATTGGGCCACCCTATTTGCTGATGTGAAAAAATATGTAACTTCTTGCCACAAATGCCAAATTTTTGAAGCCGAAAAAAAGTTGTTTCCTCTGCCCCTCAAGCCCATTTCCACTGAAAAACCATTTCAACAATGGGGTTTAGACTTCATTAGGGAAATCCACCCTTCGTCCTCTGGCTAGCAGAAATGGATTTTGATTGCTGCAGACTATTTTACCAAGTGGATAGAGGCCATCCCTTGTAGTCAAGCCAGTGACTCAGTAATCGTGCAATTCCTTGAGACCAACACCTTGTCTAGGTTTGGCTCCCTGGAGAAAATTATTACAGACAATGTTGCTACCTTTAAGTCTAAGAGAATGATTAATTTCTGTCATAAATACCACATTACCTTGGGCCATTCTATAGCCTATTACGCTCAAGGTAATGGCCTACATGAATCCTCCAACAAGAGCTTGATCAACATCATTAAGAAAGTCTTGGAGGAGAACAAGAAAAATTGGCATAAAAAGCTTGTAAATGCACTATGGGCAGATAGATTGACCACTAAGAGATCTATTCGGACCAGTCCCTATCAATTGGTTTATGGAATGGAGGCAGTATTCCCTTCTTCTTTGGGAATCCCAGTGATAAAGTTACTACAAGAGATATAGGCAGAACTTAATGATATTTAGAGAAGGATCAATCAATCTATTCACTTGCAGCAGACAAGAGAGGAGGTCTATCATAGAGCTCGAGTTCTACAAGAAAAGCTTAAAAAGATATTTGATAAAAGAACCAAAGCAGAGGACTTCTTCATTGGGGTTAAAGTTTTAAAGTGGGATTCCAGAAGAGAAGATAGGGGAAAACATGGAAATTTTGATTACTTATGGAGAGGACCATTTATCATTCAAATTGTACAAGGAAACAACACCTATTTTTTGAAAAGCATGGATGGTATAGAGGTAGATGATGGAATAGTCAATGGAAAAATGCTGAAGCATTATTTTGATCCACTTTGTTAAAAATACCAACCCTTCAATTTGTACATAATAGTGTTTACTTTTGCAGTTTATTACAGCAATAAGATAGGGAATAGGTTACAACAAATTTTGAGGAAAAGGCAAGGAAATGTGCCACCTTTGGGTTTGCATTTTAAGCCTATCAGAAGAAGATAAAGAAGCAGACTTGGGAGCTATGAAAATCATGAGAAATAATCAAACAGACTACCCAAAACAGAGCTGCAATTATTGGAATGAGTTCATGAGAAATATAGACATTGTAGAGGAACCATTTTGCAAACATCAAAGAAGAAATTTTAGAATACAGCAAGAACTGAATACAAGGCCATCTGACCTATTGTTCTTGACTTTTCACTAGAAAAAGCCATCCCCGAGTGGAGCCACCATTAGCTTCCTATACCAATAGGTTTCATTTTTCATGATTGACTGGAGAAGTGCGAAATTTGTTCATCCTTTCCATACTACAAAGGTTCCATATTTTGTAGAATTTCACTATGTAGAAGTGGTTGACTCTTGCCACAGTTGATGAATAGCCAGATAGATTAATCCTGGCTAGATCATGTTTGAATTTACTTGTCTTAGAATAGAGAATAAAGGTCTCTACAAACAGCTCAATCTTGGCAGACAAGTAGTTAGGTAGAGAAGCAAAGGGTTTCAACAGCTTAATCTAAGCCCTGGAAGAGATAAGGGTAGAGTTAGATACGAGGGTAGCTAAAAGAAAAGAGAAGAATCATGCTTTTCTAGTTCAAATGCACCCAATGAAAATGAAGAAAAAATGTTAGGTGTACTAGGTTGGTTAGGCAGTTTTGATGTTGCAGAAGCAGGCTTATGGGAAATTTGGTCCTATTGCAACAAGTTTCATCTCATACATATCATAAGGTCCTATGGCAAGGTGGTTTCAAGATAAATGGAGCATGACTAATTTCCCTCCTCATTTTTCCAAAAAACACTTACTAACATCCCCCCAAGGACAATGAGATCTTCTCACTGCCCTTAGTCCACTTCATTTCATGGAAAAAACTAAGAAAGATTGTGTTTTCACCTAGGCAAAACAAGCCACATTTCTTGTGTAAAATGTTTTTATTCCATTTTGCCAAGTTTCCTAAACTTCATAACTTGGTTTCCTTTCATTGCCCCCATGCCTAAGTTTTCATTCTATAAACTTAGCCTAATCCATACATATCCATTCCACATAGTCATATTAACCTACTAACAATATTATATAGCTCCTATGTGAATATTTCCCCTCCCTTACTATGTAGAAATACACAAAATCCCTAAATATCCAATACCCTGACATTTGGCTAACTATAATCTATATTTTAAATTTTCTCGGGATGTATTGGTCCATTCGGGGCCAATAACAACCCTCCACGCACCCTGTCGGGACTTGTTTAGCTTCTGGCTAAATAAATAGCCGAACCCACATATTATACACCCAAACCCCATTTAACCAAAGTTTACCATACACCCCGCAAAACATTACAAAACGTGAAATATTACAGCGGGTCCCCCAGAGATAAGACGCAGCCACCTCCATCACCCGTCGACCGTCTGATCATCGCTGACAGATCCAATGGCTGTCGACGATATCGGAAGCCCTTAAGTGCCGAACGATGGCGCCTAGGGGATGGGCGGTATTTCCACCGTACCGAGGACACATGTTAGGCGCCTGGCATGTTCAGAGCCCCCTCCTCTAATACCACTTCCCTCCAAAGGCGGTGCGGGGAATACCGCTTACCACACCACTGCCTCCCCGTTGACATCATGCCTACATAATTTGCTGATGTCACCTGACACGTCACCCGCCACGTCACCTGACATGTCATCTTTCGTACCCCGCTACATGACAAATCTACGTCATGCTGATGTCATCAGAAAAAAGCGCACCAAAATCCGCCAAAGTCAAAAAAATTTGGGTAAAAAGAGCTGAAAACGTTGTTTTCACTCATTTTTCTCTGTTCCCTCTACGCGTCCTATGCACGTTGATTTACGTTCGAAACAACATTTCAACTATATAGTCCACCACCCAGTAGTTTTTACTCCATAGCTCGGCCCCTCGGCTTGTCTCAATGAGGAGTATCAATTTGTGCAGTATGGAATCTAATATCTGGAGAAATGGACACTCTATCAACCCACATGCTTGATCTTGCCTATTTTCCCATTTAGCCACCTTATCTTCATCTTTTGGTTTGGTTTCTTAGCCTGAGGCTATTCTATAAAGACCTTTACTTCTAAGTAAATCCACAATGTAGGACCACCATTGGAAGTAGTTGGTGCTGTCAAGAATAACTTGGCATGGACTTTCCATTTTAATAGAAAATGAAGCTATATATGGTGAAACTAAGTCTTCGAATGGAAAGATCTCGAAAAATTAGGCTAATTAAAAAAAATGGCTCTAAAAATGGCTTACGGATGAAGACGTTATGGATTTTTGAAGAAAAGTTGATGAAGGCGCCGACGAAGTGCGGGAATGTGCAAAAAAAAAAAAAAAAAAAAAAAAAAAAAAAAAAAAAACCGCCCCATTTCCAACAAAAATGAGACTTGAACTCAAGACCTCTACTCTCATAAATTAGCTTTGAACCAAGTGAGCTAAACAAAAAGTTTAAGAGAGAGAGAGAGAGGGGGGGCGGCTTTGTTTTTTTTTTGTCACTGAAGCTTTGGGTTGCGTGCTTGTTTGAGAAAGCTCTTTTTTTTCCTACAAAACAAAAAACACAAAACCCAACATGGACATACAAAAAAAAATCCTTACGGCTTAAAGTTAGCTTTACCCGGAAACTAAATATTTTCCTCAATGTTTCTGATTTTCCGAGATCACACTAAGGCGCAGCGGAAAAGAGTATACACATGAGAAAAATCCTTCCTTTCTGTTTCTGATTTGCACAGATCACACAAAGTCACAGGGCAAAGAGCATACACAGAAATGAAAGGTATAGATCCGGTAATAAAAAAGAAGCTAAATAAACCGAAATAATAAACAGAGAAAAATAACTAGAAACTGCAAATAAACATACAGACCTTAAAAATGATGTAGCTAGGGCTATCGGAAACCTTTTTGCATGAAACGAAATGGGTTCCTCACTGTAACAGATGCTCCTAACACAACAGAGTAGTCCTCTCGGCCCGAAATCAGTCAGAAACAACAGATCTAGGAAACGACAGTCGGATGTAGTTCTACCAGCTTCAGATTTGAATCACCATGGACGCGACTCTCAAATAGCTCTGATACCATGTAGGAATTTGCAAGGTAAGTTCCTCAGACAGAACACCAAAGGACACCACGTCAAAAATACTGGTGTATTAATTTGTGATCTGTTTGTGAGCAGCGTCCTTTGGTGTTCTGTCTGAGGAACTTATCCTGTAAATTCCTACACACTTGAGCTTGAAGGGATGCTTCTTCGACTTCTGTGTGGACTTCTTCCTCTTCCTCTACCATATGATCTTCCTTTGCCTCTACGTTAACCAAATTAAACGTGTGTCTTGAAGGCATGCTCCAATGCGGAGCTTGTTGTTGTATTCAGTCTATGTTAATGAGAAATGAGTGATGCATGAAGCTCATCCACTGAGAACTGTGAGAGATCCTTTGTCTTTTCTATAGCCGCAACATTGGCATCAAACGTTGCTTGAAGAATTCTCAAAAATTTCTCAACTATTCTCCATTCCTCAAGCGTTTCACCATTAGACCTGATTTGAGTACCAATCTAATTACATGTGTAAAAAATGAGTCTACATTATGAGACTCTCATACAAAGTGTTTCAAATTCTCTCATTAGACCTGATTTGAGTACCAATCTAATTACATGTGTAAAAAATGAGTCTACATTATGAGACTCTCATACAAAGTGTTTCAAATTCTCTCATTAGCATCTGTAGCTTCGTTGTCTTCACTTTTGCCATGCCTTGGTAGGCTGTGTGGAGGATGTCCCATGTTTGCTTGGATTTTGTTGCTACTGCAATCCTTGGGAAAATACTTTCATGAACTACTTTAAAGATGTAGAAAAAGATTTGCATCCTTCTCTGCATTAAACTCTCTATTGTGTTGTGGAATGATCATCGTTGTACTTCGGGTTGTGGAATGATCATCGTTGTACTTCGGGTCAAACTTTGGCCCTTCACCTTACAAAAAATGGGCCAAAGGCATAACCATTTAACAAAATTCCTCCGGTGCCTTAAAGTCTTTACTGTGTTGCGGAATAATCAGCACTGTACTTCTGCTCAAACTGTAGCCCTTCAGCTTGCAAACAAAATCGCAAACTTCTACTGAGACTTCAGTACTTCCCCGTGCAAACAAAATAACAACACTGCAGTAGTTGACTGGACAAACATAATATTTATCGTGTATTAATATTTCCAACAATGTCCGCGGCCCACCTCAGGCTTGGATCGAGGTCGTTCGGATTGATATTGCCAACAATGCCCGCCGCCCAGCGCAAGATTGGCTCGAGGAAACTCCGACGAACTGCGAATTGGCTCGAGGAAACTGCCACGAAACTGCGAAACTGCAAATAAATTAAATCTAATTTATTGGGGTTTCAAGCAACACAGAAGTACGCATACAGAACCCAATAACAGTTAACTGTGGTGGGAAATGGGAAATATTTCAACTCTAACACGTGTTATATGCCGGAGAATGCAAACAGCATAAGCGGAAATCAAAATTATGGAATAAGTTAATGAGATGGAGGAGCCATTTTTATTTTAGACTGTCAAAGATATCGAATATTATGAATCATCGGTGGTTCTCTGTTATAACCTTCTGGTGTAGACTTGTTCCTCCTCCGTGTTTACGAAATATGCTTCAAATCGGACAGTTAAACGACCCTTTCATCCGTGGTTCTCTGTTATAACTTTCATGTGATACTTGTTCTTCGTCCGTGTTTACGATATACGCTTCAAATCCAACAGAGTTAAACGAACCTTTCATCGTATTCATTTTCTCTGACCTCGGTCGTAGCGATCATACTAAACCATCACAACAGAACGGCTATAAAACATTAATCTTTAAATTAAAAAATTGGAAGTAAATAAATTTATTTGTTTATTTCTATGTAGTAAATTATAATTATAATTATAATTTTAGTTATTAAAATGTATTTTAGAATATATAATAATTTATATTTTAGAGATTAATTTATTAATCAAAATTTTTAAGGTTCAATTTTATAATCCACTTTCCAATCCTTTATAATTAATCAAAATATATAATAAACCAGCAAAAAAAATGCTTAAAATGAACGTAGCTATATTTAGGTAGTTGTCATATAAAAATAAACATGTCCCATCAAAAATTCCATAATTAACACAACTGTCTATAAAATATTTAAATAATAAAAACTCACCGATAAATAAATAAATTTAACATTCTACCAAAAAAACTAATTATAAACATTTTTATTATACAAGTTACACATTTTAAACTTGTAATCTGTAACTATATGTTCCAAATAAAATTATCCGAAAAAATTTGGAGAAATTTTGAAAAAGTCTACTGTAAAAGTTTGTCTACTTAAACAAATTATATTAATATTAATTTATATAATTGCTATCAGACGGAATATAATTTCTAACGCTTTCGAATTTATTATTAAAATCAATGAAATCATTAGCGAAAATACAAGAAGTTTGAGAAATTTAATAATGAGGCGATCTCATAACAAAGTGGCTCATTCGGCGCCAGCGTTTTAATAAAAAGTATCAGTGTTTTTTCTTCTTCTAACAAAAATTCCTCATTCAAATGTTAACTAATTTAATTGAAAAAGTACGCGGTACCCAGACTATTACTGAGATTAATTTATAAAATTAAGGGTCAAATCGTTCATTAATTTCATTAAAAGTTCCTGGTGTAACACGAACATTCAAATTGTGCATTCATTTCGTTAAAAGTTCCTGGTGTAGACACGAGCATTCACATTAACTGGTAAACTGAATATCAAATTGAGTCATTCAAATGTTCATTAATTCAGGGTGTCTTTAACAAATCCCAAATCCTCAACGTCAATGTTTAACAATTGTTTCTCAACGTTTCTGACGAATCCCAAATCTCCAACATGAATGCAAAATTTAATAAAATCCAAAAATTTAAATACAACGCTTTTTTATGAACAATCTAAGTTTCCAAAAAGTCAAAAAAGTTTCTATAACAAGTAAAGAAAAATCCAAATTCTAACCCTAATTGCGAGGATATGTTAACAGGAGCAACCGTGTACATAAGAGGACCCGCCAGTCGGACGCGAGCGTAGTGATAAAAATATTTACATAGAGCAATAAAAATCAAAAGCGAGCGGCAAACTGCGCACCCCAAGTTCAACTCAACAAAATTCAACAAAATTCTGAGAGTAGTAATCGCTTGGTGGCAACCATAATATATTATTCCACCGCCTCGGCTTCATCGTTTCTGCATTACATATGGTCATGTTAGCGAACATAACTTATATTTGTAGTCCTTCGAAGGTCTGGTCGATCTGCCAATTTGCATCAGAAACGTTGTAGGAAATGATCGGTGCTCCATCGCTGGTGGTGACCTGCAAGGAGAGACGCTGCCCATACAAACGGTAGTTGTTGGTAGACCAAACCTGTCCCCAGTTGCGGGACATTGCTTGCCAACCAGTGTTGGAACCTTTGATGGAAACAGCCACCACATCACCTGCACCTCCTACGTTCCTAATGAGGACCGTAATGTAATATTTGTTGCACCCATTGTGAATCGAACTCCTGTCTTCACGCATCGTACTCTGCACGCTTTAACATTAATTTTGAATGGTAGTATTTCATTCCAATTACTTAGGTCAAAAAAAAAATTAATTCTAAAACATAGAGGATGGGGAGAAATTCTTAATGTTGTAATAATATAGTACTCTTTCCACCAAATCACCATAAATTGAGACTTTTGAAACCAATATTTAAACAAAAATAAATAACATTAAGTATAAATAAGTATTAATTTATGTCCAAAATTTCTCATAGAAGATAGGGGAGAGATTCCTAATATTGTAATAATATAGTAATGTTTCCACCAAATCACCATAAATTGAGACTTTTGAAACCAATATTTAAACAAAAAAAAATAACATTAAGTATAAATAAGTATTAATTTATGTCCAAAATTTCTCATACATTGACTCGGCCCACAACTGTCCATAAATAATATCTTACTACTTAACACTACAAACATATTGACCCAACCAGAAAATAGCTAAAACCATAAAGGCTTCCAAAATGGTCTATTCCAGAAGTACAAAGTAGGAGTCACTTCAACCCCCACTCATTAAAACTGCAGCTTTGCATCCCAAATAATTATGCCTGCTTGCACATAACAAAAGGGACCCCCACTAATAATTATGCCTACCTGCACATAACAAAAGGGACCCCCACTCATTAGAACTGCAGCTTTGCATCCTAAATAATTATGCCTACCTGCACATAACAAAAGGGAATGTATGTCAGCCATAACTGCTTTGTTGTTCAACAACCAAACACCCTATGTTCAATAAATGACACCCAACCCAATAACGTTTAAACCCACTTTGTTCAATAAATGACACCGAGACCCAATAACTATAATAAATGACACCCAACTCACTCTATTTCTTATTAAAACATATCAAAGCACATGGATCAACAAATAACCAATTCCCAACCATTAGATCACATCAAATTAAATCCAGACCATACAGTCAAAATGAAGCCATTCCAATCTATGTGCATCCATGTCCAGCAATTAAATTCAAGTGCCAAAAACTATAAAAAAATTCCACCCACTATTGAAGTATTTAGCAAACTTGAAGACAACATCACAAAATAGATGCCAATATATCTAAGTTAGTTATATCAATTACAACTCATTCTTCTTACAGTTTTGTTTTCATTGTTTTCATTTATCATATTTCTTACATGATCTGTCTGGCAATCACTGCTAGAAGGATGTCTGGATGGTTTCACAAATAACCATTGAAAGTCATTCTTCTTACAGTTCTATTTTCATTGTTTTCATTTATCAAAGTTCTTACATGATCTGTCTGGCCATAACTGCTAAAACGATAGCTAAATGGTTTCACAAACAACCATTGAATAAAAAGTAGGTTTTAAATACAGCGATTTAGAAAAGTTAAAACCATTCCTTCAAATAAAATAAAAAATGAATGCCTTCAACATACTTAATTTTTTCAATTCAATTTTCTAAAACATTTTATGACTGACAAGTCCATTCCAAGGCTGATCACAACTATAAGTTGTTCCCAACATAGAATTTATGCCCAGCCTTGCTTTGATTATGACATGCATAACACTCTTCTAGAGCATATGACCATATTTTGTTTGAGTTTCCAAACTAATTACTATGCCTGGAATGGTGGCCATGGACTGCAATGGAGAAGTTGCAGTACTGAGACATTTTTGGCAATGCCAAACAGCAAAAAAAATGGAAAATGATATTTGAAACAAAATATATGTGCACATTTCACTTGCTTATGCCTTAGCTAGTTCCTATCTTTACATTAAGGAAGCAGTCATGGAAATGCATCCTTATAAGCCCAGCTTGCTATAACGGAATTCTGAGCAAAAGCCTTGGAAACTGATTGCTGAATAATGCCTTCAACTGCACTGCAACTTCTATCATAGAATCCTACTCGAATCCATATAAAAGTTGCTAAACTGATGAACAAGCAGGCAATTGAGAGACGACGAAGTAATTTGCAATGAGAGACTACGAAGTAATGCAATTCGATTTCCTATAACATACATGTTGATAATTTCCTGTAATAAAGCAGAAGTATTTTTGCCTTGTATGAAAGCATAATTTACAAATATTATAATGTCTAAATGCATGCAATAATTTTACAGGTTGTTGCATCTATGGCGAAAGGAAGTTACTCTCCTCATACAAAGAGAAGTGGCAGGAGAGTGACAAGGGGTGCGCAGCTGTGATGCACATCATCTGATGAGGATATGATAGCTGATGTCAATGCCAACAATGCACCAAGGAACATTGTTGATGATGACCATGTGACAGCAGCTGATGTTAACACACCATCAGCCACAGAACCACCATCCACAACAGTCCAAGGAGCAAGCTCGACTAAAAAGATCAGTGCTATAAGAGGATGGACAAAAGAACAAATGTTAGTTGCAATTGACGAAATAGAGTTTAATGGATACTTTGTTCAGGCATCTGCAAGAAAACTTGGTATTTCTCCCTCATCAATACATTATTGGATAAATGGACTGACTCATACAAAACGTAGAGGGCATCCTACAATTATGACTGAGGAGAAGGAGACCGAGGTGGTTGAGTGGTGTAAAGAGATGGCCCAATTGGAACATGGGCTAGAGTTGATACAACTCTAACCAGCAGTTGCTCAAATCTGTCAAGGGAGGCCAAACCCATTCAAAGATGGGTTTCCTGGCAAATCATGGTGTTTTGGGTTTAAAAAAAGGCATCCAGAACTTGTATTGTGTACTGCTGAGGACCTTGACAGAGACAGAGCATTAAATTTTCACCCTGCAAGTTGTACAAAAGTTCTATGACACACTTTCTAGTGCTTACGATGAACATTCTTATGGAGTAAACCATATATGGAACTGTGATGAAACAGGTTTACACGCAAGGAGTACTTGTGGCATGCGAGTAATTGCCAAGAGAGGGAGCCAAAATGTGCTAAAGATTTTGCCCAAGAGGAGGGAGTGGATAGTTATTTTATGTTGTGTCAATGCAATTGGTACTTCAATTCGAGGATTTTAGCTATTCAAAGGTAAAAATCAACTAAAAAACTATATCTAGAACTGTGAACCAGGTGCATGCATGGCTGCACATCCCCATGCATGGATGACTAAAGAACTATTTCTAAGTTGGTTTTTTCACTTTGCTGCATCGGTACCAGGTGGCGTCTCACCTAATAACAGACACCTTTTGATATTAGATGGCCATGGGAGCCACATGGCTATACAAACAATTGAGGAAGCAAACAATTTAGGCATCGACCTGTTGACATTTCTCGCTCATACCACTCATAGACTGCAACCCCTTGATGTTAGTGTGTTTTGCCCTTTCAAGAACTATTTCAGGTCGGAGCACGCTGCATGGATGGCAAAGAATCCTGGGGTTGAGGTGAAAAGGTTCGAGCTAACAGAGCTTGTAAGTAAAGCTTTTAAAAGGGCTTTGACACCATCAAATATCAAGGCTGACTTTAGGAGGACAGGAATCTGGCCACTGAACTATGATGCTCTTATGCATGATACTGGTTGTAGCCAAGTGTTTCATGTGGATGATTAGGAAGAAGGGAATGCCCAAACAGGTGTTGAAGTGCAAGAAGTAGATGACCAAGATGATGTTGTTGTAGCTGGTAATATGACTTTCCTATCTCAAGGACACTTATATGCTGAAGATGATGAAAATGTATGTGAAACACAATATAACCATGAACAAATTCACAGTAACATGGAGATCGTTCCACCAACTCAAGAACATTAAATTCCTGTTGCTGATATTGTTAATTACATTGTTGAACATGCAGTTGACAATGACCAATTGACATTGCCAAGCCAAGTAACACCACCTTCATGGCTAGCAGAAGCAATGATCAATATGAATGCACATAGTGCCTCAGCAACCAATGAAGAAAGCATGAACATGCCCTCACAACCAACAGAATTGAACAGTGAAATTGTTCATGTTTTTGTGGACAATAGATCAATGGAAGAAGATGAAGGACATAACGAGGCATCAAATGAAGATAATGATATAGTTCAATCAGTTCCAACAGATATTGAAAGGGAAGTACCAAGCAATGACATGTAGGTGGGAGGGGTGGAGAAGACACTTGGACGGTTCCTAAAGCTACCAGTAGAGAGAGTATCAATGAAAAAAAGCAAGGTGCACTGGGTAATCTTCGTCTGAGCCGAAGCTCACAGTTACTCACCTCATAGGACTATATAAACCTGTTAGTTGAGTCTGAAAAAATAAATTTGAAATTCAAGAATTAAAATAGAAAAAGAAGGATCTAGTCAATGAGAAGAAGGTAGCAAGGATTGTTGCAGGACAATGTCGAGCAGATGAAAGGATTGAAAGAGATAAAGCAAGGCAAGTTAAGGACCAACAAAAGCAAATGGCAAGATAGGAAAAGGAAAAACGAAAGGCACAACAAATGCTTGAAAAGGAACAAGGGATGATCAACGATACAAGAATAGCTGATGAAACCAAGATTATTTCAAACTCATTGGACTCCATTGCAGATAATACACCATTATTCCAAGATCTCATAGCCATTCAAGTGCCTCACTATCAAACTGAAGGTTTACTCACTTGCCTTGTTCCTCCTAGAGTTGGTGTCAATTCTCTGTATGCTCATTACACACCTCCACTTAATGCAGGGGTTAGTAGTGCAAATGTGAAGTATGGGTACTCAGTACCTCCATGGTCGGAAGCTGCAAATTGGAATCAATCATATGGCAGCAATCAACCATTTCCTAATCAAAGCTTGACTCGTAGGCCAACCTACCTGGCTCAAGAAGGTAACTCAGGGAGTTTTGACACTCAAGATTCTCAGGGCCATAAAAAATAGGGGTATCATATATTTTTGGTTATAACTACATTATGATGTGGATTTTGGATGGATTGTATCTTTTTCTTGGCAGAAACATTTTGGCTTAGATTGTATCTTTTTCTTGTCACAGAAACATTTTGGCTTACAACACTAGATTGTATCTTTTTCTTGTCATAGAAACATTTTGGCTTACAACCTAGCAGTGATTTCTTGTGGAAACCTAACTGTGTATGTTAAAAAGAAATTTTCAATGGAATATGTCTTTATGTAAAATATTAATTATGATAAAACTATTTTTATAAGTTATTCTATGCACTTTGTGTGGCTAGCTTAGAGGAATAAAGGAAGGAAACAGATAAGTATTGAAAAATAGTTTCCTTCATTGCTGGTTAATTAGTTATACTCGAAGCGGCAGGGTTAAGTTGTGTAACTGTGGTTGTGTTGAAATAAAGTTTCTAGAACTAAATCAAGTTGCTGCAGATTAGCAAAACTATTTATGTCTTCTATTAAACTCAAACTGAAAACTATTATTTCAGTGGATGTAGCTAAAAGAGAAAAGGAAATTAATGAAAGAGGAATCCATGAGTAACTTTGTGAGATAACTGGGGTTAGTTTTCGGGCCAAGTCGATAGGGTCAACAGGTTAGAACCGATCCCCGTCTCCTTGAAGGCTCATTCAAGAGGATAGAGCCTTCAAGAGGATAACTATTGTCTAGGTAAATCTCAGTCGAGCACTTCAAGATTATTGATAACTGATAGACCATGTTGCACTGAAATAGACCTTGGTAAAATCCCATCAATCGTAGTAACCAAGATTCATAACAAAATAATCATTGGTCTATTGATATCGTAAGGAATTCAATAATAACATTCCATTCCAACTCTGGACAAGAGATAATGGCTAAAGGTATAGGAAAAAGGCTAAATACAAAAATCAAATGTCCAAATAGTCTCAAATGAGGAGGCAATCTACCTCATAATAAATTTTATTAAATGTCAAAAAACCACTGATAATTTTATTCATTGAGGGGACACTTCAGAAATTGAGAGCACTCATTATCAAGTTGCATATGAAAAAGGCTAAATACAGAAATCAAATGACCAGACAGTCTTATCTCATAATAAGTTTTTGAGAGCACTCATTATTAAGTAGAGTAGGAAAAAAGCTAAATATGGCAATAAAAACCTAAACTAGAGTACAGTAATATAATGTTTGTAGGAGCTACTAGAGCGAAGCAATAGATAAAGAAATGTGATGATGTAATTTCTCAATGCTTGAAGATGTTGAGTCTTCCACCCGAATGATTATTACCACATGCCAGTCGAGGACATTAATATTTTCCTCAACCATAGGATGAGGATAGGACCATGCTAGAAGGGAAACAAAAGAAATAATCTCTCTATCCAGAATTTGAAGGAAAGGCCTAGACTGGTTCCAGACGTATAGACACTAGGTTTCTTCTTTAAACCAACTAGGTTTTGAAATGCAAGTCCTAAAATCAAACAGCCAAATACAGATCTATTCTATTAAATTGAACAAAAGGGTGGAAAATTTTACCTCCATAGTCCACACAATTGACAAGGAGGAAGAATTACATGAAACTAGCCAACTCTGGACATTCCATTCCAACTCTGGACAAGAGATAATGGCCAAAGGTATAGGAAAAAGGCTAAATACGAAAATCAAATGACCAAACACTCTCAAATGAGGAGGCAATATACCTCATAATAAATTTTATTAAATATCAAAAAGCCACTGATAATTTTATTCATTGAGGGGACACTTGAGAAATTGAGAGCACTCATTGTCAAGTTGCATATGAAAAAGGCCAAATACAGAATCAAATGACCAAATAGTCTTATCTCATAATACGTTTTTGAGAGCACTCATTATTAAGTAGAGTAGGAAAAAAGCTAAATATGGCAATAAAAACCTAAACAAGAGTCCAATAATATAATGTTTGTAGGAGTTACTAGAGCCAAGCAATAGATAAAGAGGAAGCATTTTACCTCGATAGTCCACACAATTGACAAGGAGGAAGCATTACATGAAACTAGCCAACTCTGGACATTCCATTCCAACTCTGGACAAGAGATAATGGCCAAAGGTATAGGGAAAAGGCTAAATACAAAAATCAAATGACCAAACAGTCTCAAATGAGGAGGCAATCTACCTCATAATAAATTTTATTAAATGTCAAAAAGCCACTAATAATTTTATTCATTGAGGGGACACTTGAGAAATTGAGAGCACTCATTATCAAGTTGCATATGAAAAAGGCTAAATACAGAAATCAAATGACGAGACAGTCTTATCCCATAATAAGTTTTTGAGAGCACTCATTATTAAGTAGAGTAGGAAAAAAGCTAAATATGGCAATAAAAACCTAAACCAGAATCTAATAATATAATGTTTGTAGGAGTTACTAGAGCCAAGCTGTAGATAAAGAAATGTGATGATGTAATTTCTCAATGCCTGAAGATGTTGAGTCTTCCACCTTAATGATTGTTACCACATGCCAGTCGAGGACATTAATATTTTCCTCAACCATAGGATGAGGATAGGACCATGCTAGAAGGGAAACAAAAGAAATAATCTCTCTATCCAGAATTTGAAGGAAAGGCCTAGACTGGTTCCAGACATATCGACGCTAGGCTTCTTCTTTACACCAACTAGGTTTTGAAATGCAAGTCCTAAAATCAAACAGCCAAATACAAATCTATGCTATTAAATTGAACAAAAGGGTGGAAAGTTTTACCTCCATAGTCCACACAATTGAGAAGGAGGAAGCATTACATGAAACTAGCTAATATAAACACGAGTTACTAGAAGAAATACAAAGAGAAGAGGCTTAGGTACAGGATAACAGAGAGCCTTGACTTCCATGAAAAATCCTAACAAACAAATATGAATCAGTGTCGACCCATATTTAACCACCAAATTTCAGTGCACCATTGAGGCACCCAATACCCATCCTAAGATCTTTGTCGAGCAGGTAGCAATAAGAGAATTGGATATTTCCCCCCACTATAAAAAACACACCAACCGAGCGTTCCATGAAAGAAACCTTCAAGGAATCTATCCAAGGGAAAAAAACACTAGTAGTGGAAGAATAAAAAAAGAAATACCATTGCAACAACTAAAACTCAGGACCCAAAAGGAGAAAAATTTAGAGCCTATGAAAACGGGAAATTAAGTCATACCAAAAGTCAAGATAGATAAGTACAACCTAAAACAATCACCATGAAAGACTCTAGACATAGGGTTTCAAGGGTTTGTTTGGGGTCATTACTGCGATATTCCATTTTCCCTTCGTCTTTCTGCTCGGGCCGGTTGTTGGGCGAAACCCTCCGCCGAGGATGGCACGGGACAGCCCCAAACAATAGTGAACAAGCACAATAATAGCGAAAATTTCACAAATACCATCATGAAAAGCCACAAACAACATCAGAATATCCACAAAAAAAGGGATGACGTCCCTGTAACCCTAAACCCTCAAAACCCGCCATAGAAAGTTTACAAAAAATCCAAATAGAGTTGTTTGTGTTGAAAAACACAGAGAAATTGATGGTAGGATTAAAATCCTACCGGATAGAGGCCATGGATGGTCGCCGACCTTCCCTAGAGCTTGCTAGACCTTCTCCACACCTGCAACGACCTTTTCCACACCCGCAACGACAAGAAAAAGCCATTAGACAACGGAAAACAACCAAAAAACCAGCACAAAACAACGAATTAGGCAATTACCTCTTAAAAAAGACCTTCGACCTCAAACTCGGTAAAACTGCAACCGGCTCCTCCCCAAACAACAAAAACTGCGAATAAGACCACCACCAAAGAAACCCTAAACAAGCAGAATGACCAACAAATCTAGGCGGAAAACCACAAGAAAGCGAGAAGCGATGTTCCAACCACAAACCCTAAACCTCGAACAAACATTTGCATCACCACCTACATACCAGACGAAGTGCGCAGGTCCACAAATCCTAAATCTCGAACAAACATTTACATCAACACTTGCATACCAGATGAAGTGGGCAGGTTATGGGGCCATCCCACGCCATCTTCCGCAGAAGGCTTCGCCCAACAACCGACCCCGAGCAGAAAGACAAAGGGAAAATGGAACATCACAACAATGATCCCAAACAAAGGGAGGAAATGGCACAGAAACACGTTTTTAGTTTATGACACGATGCCCAACACATAGACCTCCACAGTGGACAAGTGTCATACCGCTTTCATGCCCATTCACATGGCGTTTATCAACGTGGCAAGAAAGCTGCACAGGTAATGGCGACCGTCCCCTAACTTTGATAGAAGAAAAACAAACATTAATCATCTTCGGAACATTATGGGAACATAGCCACGCTTTAAAATGGCAATCTGTTGAAAAGCAGGTTGAGCCATGTCGAAGTGTTGTAGAGGTGGATTGCACCATCCTTCCCTTATCATTAGGGAGCTCATAGTTCACTTGGCAAAGGTTTGTAGCCGTAATAGTGCCAGGTAAACACCAATGAGGTTCCTTGTCATGGTCGCACTTCAGTTCGTAGCAGGCACCGCAAGTAAGTCCATTGTTGAAAAGCGGAGTGCTCAGGGCTGCACTGTTTGTCCCGTACCCTTGGCTATACAAATTAGTGTATCTGCAGGCACCACCTGTCAAAATCACACCATGCAATTACCTAGCTAATATATCGTATTACACATACCGTTAATAAAATAGCGAAACCACCAAATCAATGGAATGTTTTTGAGGTTATAACTATTGTCATAGACATTCAACGGTTTTCAGGCACGGTAGACATACCCATTGTGCCCGAGGCATTACTGCCACCGTAACCGCCGTAAGGAGTAGCATGCGCGGGTTGCCAACTGCTATTTAATGGATAAGCCGCAGAAGCTATCCAGCACAAACAAAACGCGATGGCCAGTCGTAGAAGCGCCATTTCGCTGCAAATGTCAAACAAAGAAGGGCGATAAACGATAGAAGACTATAGGCGTAGTTATCTCACTCAAACAAAAATCAGAATTGATATATGAGTTGATACTGATTGCAGAAAGTGAGATATCTCAACTATATAGGATGAGAGGTGGACTATATAGGATGAGAGGTGGACGAGACTTGTGATTTCTTTTATTAAATAAAAATTGTCGAATTCTATGGGGCCCAACGTACCAGAAGAATATGAAGACATTGACAAGACTTCTGAAAGAGGTAATACCATAAGAAGTTGAACACGCAACGCATCTTATCGCTGCTTATTGGGCCATCTGCACATGGGGTCGGGGTCTCTAAAATATTGCGATGATGATCCCGATAATGATCTCTGACTGTGTCGTTATTATAAAGGACCATCGAAATGTAAAACAAGGGGGATGAAATCCGTTTCAGCTTAGGATTCTGCTACCAAAACTACAATGTATTAAAAGGCATTGATAGTCAAAGCCATGTTACTTGGTATCTACGCTGGAAATTAGGAGTGCTTTTAATATATTATATGGATAAAGATTTTTAGGTTTAGATATTAAAAGAACATCGAAAGCATAATGCATTTGTTTGTCCAAGGGTATGAAACAGAAACAATGGAAATGCAGAGAATGTAGATAAGAGCCAGTCGCGATCAACTGTTTTAACGGCCCTTAGTGCTGGCCCTTAGTGCTGTACGATACGCAGGAAAGGCCGGAGAAGGAGGTTGTGGTGTTTACATTTGGGTATTTTATTTGTTGTAGGAATTTTCTAACCAAAGAGGAATTGTTTGGATGGTTAAAAGTAGTTGGAATCTAATTAAATAAATTTTGAAAAATCTTGTATAGGTTTTTGAAAATCTTATAGAGACAGTGATTGAATAGTGTTTTTTTATGGTGGAAATAAATTCAGCACCATAAAAACATCTAAGAAATCTAAAATTTTAAAATTGAACCACTATAACTTGAATTTACAAAAATACTTCCAAATTTTCTCAATTATAGACTCATTTTTTTATAATTTTTTAGGCAACTCCTCCGCCTAACACTAGGGGTCATAAACATTTTCTGTATTTAATTTGGACACGATGAGAATTTAGTTAGTTTAGTTGGAATTATAAGCTTGACTTTTAAAATTTTCAGAATTTAGTATCTTAAAGTCTTTTCATCCTATTTAATAATATATATAATTAAAAAAACTATTTAAAATTAACATTTTTCTAAATATTCTAATCAAAATTCAAAAACATATATTTATTTTTTATTTTTTCAAGGCCTTCACTGCGGGACCAGACGTGCTGACGTCCCCAGGAGAAGCAGGCCGTGGTGTTTGCTTTTCTTATTCTAAGGGCGGCGAGCAGGGGTTTATCTATGAAGACATGAAACTTTTAAATAAATGAAGGGGTTACTCATATTCATATTCAGATATTTACGTTCCATCGACCTGAAAGCTTGCCAAAAAAATTATGACGCAAATTTGCTCTTTGGATTCTTTAGCATTCCTGAAAAATATATGTTTTCGGATTTCTAGCGAGGGACTGGGTAGGTGTTCTGCGCGTAGGATTCCTTTAAAAGGAAGATTTTTTTTTTTCCATTTTGTAAAAAATGATTGGGTAGATGCTTTGCGCGTGGGATTATTTTATATTTTCCATTTTTTTTCAATTTTGTAGCGACGGAATGGGATTGGGAAGAGGGAAAAAATGAATTTTGTATTTTTCACTTTTGTAGAGAGGGATTAGGCTCTAAAGGAAGGAAAAAAAAAAAAATTGTTTAGGTTTTAGTTTAGAATTTTATGCGGTTTTTTCATGCATCGGTTTAGTTTTTTTAAAGAAGGGTTAGTTCTGAGGAGAAGTTTAATGACTTTTTTTAATTACACTATATTGTCAGAGTGTATTGACAAATCATCAAATCATACATACAATTACTGTAAACAGCTGGCATATCGAGCAAAGACAGAATACGCTCAAGGTCTTTTTCTGGCTAACTAGGAGAATCAAATGAGTTTATTACTCATACAATTTTCCTGGTACACATTTCAACATTACAACCTAGAGGAACCAAAGGCAATTTGAATATGGTTATGAATTGTAAGTAAATAAAAGAATTACTATCAAAATTTATATGGCTTATTAATGGTTATAATTAATGACATATGAGATTATTGCTTATTAATGATTATAATTAATGACATATGAGATTATTGCTTATTAATGATTATAATTAATGACATATGAGATTGTTGGAATATATATTTGTTATTGAATGGTGTAAAAGTTAGATTATTATTAATATAATTATATTAAAATGTTAGATTATTATTAATATAATTATATTAAAGATGTTTAGAATAATATAGAAGGGTTATTATAGTTTTATTAATGTTATTTTCTATTCTGAAAAGAGTAATAGTGTATGTAGACTTATATAAATAATTTTTAATGTGGTTGTGGTAGTTGAGATGTGTATGGGCACGATTAGTATACCATATTTGATTATGGGACAATTAGTTTACTATGATTGATTAGTGTTAAATATGTTTAAGTTCAAGTTGATGAAGGTTTATTATGGTAAACATATAGTTCAGAGTGACCATGTTTATCCATGGGTAACTATGATTTACTATTAACTATTATGATTGATCATGGTTGAACATATTACTTATGGTACAACATGTTTGGCCATGTTGACAATAGGTGAGCATAGTTTACCATGTGGAATATGACCTACCATGGATGGAAATATTTGACCATGATGACCATGGAGGAACATGGTCGACCAAGGTGACTATTGTTGAGCATAGTGGACCATGATCAACCATATTATGGTAAACATGCCCAACCATGGTAATGATACATGACCATGGTTGACCATGTTGAATGTCATTTCCCATCCACCATAATGGATATGATCAAACATGGTTAACCATGGATGTACATGTTTGACCGCAATGATGATTGTGGTACACAAGCAACCATGGCTAATAATGGTTCATCATGGTTATCTATCACCTACCATGCTAACTATGGTTGTCCATGTTCAATGAGGTTACCATGGTTGACTTTATTTTATCATAATTTACCATGTTTGGTCGTGGTGGAGCATGGTCAACCATGTATAACCATGGTTTTCAAATGGTGAGCCATGGTCAACCATGCTTGTCAAAATAGTGAGTCATGGTCAACCATGGTGATAAATTCCAACCATTGTTTTCAATGTGGTTAGCCATTGTCAACCATGGTGACTATGGTTAGTTGTGGTTGACCATAATGTTCCATAAGGATGTGTTTTCCATGGTGGGGGCCACACCTCCACAATTCTCACACCCTTGGTAGAAGGGGACACTTGGAGAAACATTTCCCCATGTCCCCCTGTTCGACAGTTGAAATTGTTAAGATAACAGGTGGCATCAAGTGTTTTGGCAATGCTTTCAATGGGTCTAGAATTGATGTGAGACACATAATGTGCTTTACATTGATGTTCATGGGGTGTCTGGCATAGAGGGAGTCTCCTAGTTGCTACTATCTTTAGTAGAGATCCATCATAGTAGTAGATCAATTAAAGAAGCTATAAGAGTTTCGAGATTTCTGTGGTGAGGATTTTGATGCTTTTGAGACCTCAAATCATCCACAATATACATTTTTGAATTTTGACGTTTCAAGTCAATAGCATGACTCATCATGAGGAAAAAACTATCAATATTAGAGTTACAGTGGTTAGGAGGCTTAGTATTTTAAACCATTTCTACCTCAAAAGATTAGTACAAATTCTCCTAGAAGTGGCATAGTTGCATATTCCTTGAAAAGAGCTTTCAAATCGTATGTTGAAGTTTGAATTTGACCTTCGGGAGTGAAAGATATGGATGGCCAAAGTTGTCTGACCTTAAAGGTCAGATTTGGTGTTTTGTCCACATGGGATGTCGTCTAATCAACATATAGGTGGAACTTAATGGATAGGTGGAAATAGAAGATAAAATTAGGCGTGATTCCATCACACCATGTCACGTCGATGTGTTTTCCCGGAAGATTTTCATTGGAGTGAGAGGTAAAAGAAATGCAGTGACTAAGAAGTGAGACATTGTGGCATAGGTAGGTGGCATAAGACCCAAGCTCAAAGGTAACGTGACTATTATTGATGGCCCCACTTTGACATGTCAACCCAAAAGTATTTCTCAGAATTTTCCGAAGGAGCATAGGACCAAAGTTCCGAGGATCTGGAATTTGGGGTGAGCACACATGCAAGCAGAAAAACAGACAAATCAAAGCTTAGGAAGTACAATGCAGTTTCTACTTGGGACATGTCAACCTAAATATTATTCCCTAGGAGTTTTTGAAGGTAGCGCAAAACCAAAGTTCTAGGGATCCGAGGTCGAAGGTGAGATGGTGCGCAAGTGGATGAAAAAATGAATCATGAGCTCAGGAGAGATGATGTAGCAGAGTTCATAGGACACATCACCAGAAATGTTTTTCCCTGGGAAGATTCAAAGGGATCTCATGCACAAAAATCTAACGAGACAAAGTAAGGGAAACAAGAAAATTCCTAATAGTTATAATAGAACTTCCCGTCCTAGCTGAAAATAAATAATAAATAAATATCGTGAAAATCTAAGCCTCATACCCCCTTCAACCATACAATGACGTGGAGTTTAGCAGTGTGGAAGCCACATGGAAAGAAGTGATTTTGTTATAGAGGTGATGTGGAGTCATGGGGAATGGTGAAATAAAGAAGACATGGACTTATGAGAGGCCAACACATGGCATGCACATTTGGCACTTTCAGGTGGTCAAGCTCGGTGGAAATGGATGAAACATTGCACCACTCGGAGCATGAAACGAGGTAGTCTACACAGGTTGTAGACATGTGAGCATGCAAGAATATACACATCACCTCGAAAATATTTTCATTGGGGTGTGTGCAATGTGATGTCACCCTACTGCATCATGGGAGATGATAATTCCAAAAGTTTTTTCTTTATAGCCCACCTAAAAATCCTGTGGGTATTGGGCACGAGGGTGACATGCCAGACACAATGAATATGACATGTAACCCCGATAGGGTGTTGATTGTCTCGTATTTTTTGTGGAGATCCCACCTTGCCACATCACCCTCGAGGTTACTCCCAAGGAGTTTTCATTTCAACTTAGCTCGAAATGCTCTGAGCGACTAGGTGGTGGGAGATGGTGGTGAGAATGAGGAATTGCCTAATAGTGATATGTGTCAATCCACACATTCCTAGGAGGATCTTGGATTGGTGCAAAGTTTTGAGAAGTGGGCCCACCAGGACATGTAACCCTAAAGGTATTTCCCTAGAGGTCTTACCCCAGATATTTTCTAAGGCACATCTTTATGAATTGCCAAGCTAACAGATCTAAGGGATGAAGAGGTTATCGACATTTAACAATTTTTTCAATTAACCAAATGTGTGCCCAGGGATCGGGTTTGTGGGGGTCTTCTGTATTATGTGACCAAGGTTCTAACAGAGTAAACAATGTGACTTCTGTTGTGTTTAAGCCTTTAGGATTATTATAAGGAGCTATGTGTTAATGCTTTAAACGAGAACTGCAAACATATGTCTAAAAGGAATTCGGTATTAAACAATAATTGTGGGCATATCACAAGAATGATTTAGTGACCAATTTAGTAATATGTGCTATATTTGCAATTTATGCTATATTTGGTAGTTCCCTATAGTTGGAAAAGGATGATTGAATAGGTCGTTAACTAGATTTGAATGAATTGGTGTAATGGAAAATGGTGACTGCAAAGGCCAAGTGACTGATATAGTAAGGACCACAAATTACACATAGACTTAATGGAGTACTAAACATAGGACGAAAAACCATTTATGAGAAAAGTGTTGTATAATAGTGCAGTTATAAGCATGAGATGCCATACCAAAGAATTGAATATGACTGAGCCATACTGAAGTATACTAGGGCTAAGTGATGAGATGACAAACTACATCGTTCCCTATGTAGCATAGAAACAAAACTTGGGAACACTGATTCAACTGTGCAAAACATAGCATTGGGTGTTAAGTGTGCTTAGCATTAGTGTTTATTGTAGAGAGAGGTTGAGTGCTCCTATGAAAAAGAGAAGGACAACAATAGAATACGTTGAATGTATGTGGGTGGTGAGAAATACAATGTTCTATATGTTGCAAACAAGTAGAGAATACTAAGCTATTATAGAGTGGGTTGAATGAGCTGAGAGTTTGAGAACAATATCCATCTAGAGTGTGGCCGGAAAATGAGTAGAGAGATGATGAGTATGAGTAAATGTTGCTAATGAGATCACATTGTCAATTTGGTGATTACATAACTGAAATAGGGAAGAGTGAGTGGCAATACTAGAGAGTATCAAGTTCCTTATTGAATAGAGGTTGTTTCCTCAAAACAAGGAGTTGGGGCTTCCATAGTAGTAGGTGTCAAATATAGCTTGGAGTTTGGGGCCTCCTACAAGTTGGTGGAAGGAAAAATACTTAAGTTGGTGCTTTAGGTAAGTTGAATAGGTTTCTATGATCAAGGGATTTGGGCTTCTTGCTTGTAGTGGCTACCAAAGACAATCTAAGGGAGTTAGTGGTTCATGTGAGTGGTGTGTGACAAAAAAATAGATGTAATAGAGTGAGAGCTCATATTTACATCATAAAACAAATATTTGTGGTTTTTCGCTTTTCGGTTTCCATGCTAAAATGCTCTATGTAATATGTGTATGTTGCTCATGGCGTGTGTTCATGTCATGGTTTGTGTTGCTCCTGCATGTTTTTTTCGGTGATGAATAACATGAATGATTTGCAAGATTCAAAAATAAATCTAAAATTGGCATAAAATTTAAAATTATCCTTGATACTGATTCACCACCCTCTCCATATTAACATTGTTTCCAACACCCCATTTGGGCGAAACTTTGGGAAACCATACCCTTCGAATTCTCCTAACATTTTTTGTTGCTTTTTCATATGTTTCTTTCACTTCCCAAGCCCATTCTTTCCTATTGTGAAAACTGGTCGTAATATAGGTTGTCCATATTTGACTATGGTAAAATATTACATATTATGATTATAATTGATCATGGTTGAATACGGTTGACCATGTTACATATGGTAGACTAGGATTTTACAATGTTAACAATGGACTTCCATTGTTAACCATGATTTGACATTGGTTGACCTTAAGTTCTTACGTTAAACCAATTTTTTACAATGGTTTGACCAAATTTCACCATGGTTGACCATCTTGAATATGGTCATACCATGGATGACCACGTTTAAACATGCTGATGTTTGACCATGGTGGTCAACATTTAACTATAATTGACTATGAAAGGTTATGACTGGACATGGTTTACCATGTTGTCTCTGGTACACCATTGATGAGAATGGTTTCCCATGGTTGACCATGGTTGCACCTAGTTCGGGAATGTTGACCATGCTTGACCATACTTTCCCATGTGAAATTTGATTTACCATGGATGTCCATGAATATAAATGTTGAGCATGATAGACCATGTCAAGCACAGTTGAGGATGATTTATCATGTCTTTGTCCCTGGTCAAACAAGGTTGACCATGTTGACTATGTTCTACCATGATTGACTACTATAGTTTATGGTTACCCATGTCGAATAGTTTGACAATGGTTAGTAAAAGTCACCTTTGTTGGAACATTTTAACCATGCATAACTACCATTGAGACATAGCTTTGTTTAGCCATTTTAACCCTACTTAAGTAATATTAAACATAATATTACAAATATTAACATTTAATGAAAAGAAAAAATAATACAATTATTTTTGTTTTCACCTTATAACATTTACATTACACCAAGAGCCATATTCTCTGGCCCAATATGAGGGACATCTATAATTATATAATTATATTTGGTTAGTTTTTATTAAAAGTGTTATAAAATATCAATAACCTCAACCTCACTCTGATTACTCCATCTTTCAATGATATTACTTAGTCTGATTCATCCACATGACATAATACCTAACATAATTTGATGTCAGCTTATAATGTAACTATAAGTAAAAAAATAATGAACTTAAAATGTTCAAACATTATACTTTTCAAAAATAATTTGACACAAGATTTAAATAAACTACTTAAATATCTAGGTAAACTCATTTAGGTTATTGTAAAAATCACATATATCTGTATATAAAAAGAAAATGTTAAAATAAAACATTTTAATGCTATATATAATTGGATATTCAAGATTTAAAAAAAGTAATTGAATATATCATCACAACAACACACAACAACACACAACATATATATATAAAGAGAGAGAGAGGTGCGAGACTTCCTAATAAGATTTAATAAGATTTAATAAGAGGGGGGCATTTAATTATTAATGATATATATAGTAAATATTAACGTTTAAAGAATATATATAGATAATATATATAATAATATAGAGAGAGAGAAAGAGAGAGAGAGAGAGAGAGAGGAATTCTCATAAAATTATAATATGGAGATGTGCAATTCATTCAACTCTTAATATAGAATTAATACATGATATTTAAAAATACTCATACTAATAAAAAGTTTCAATGTGGGCCATCACTAAAACAGGATTAAGTAATATCAATATATTGTGAAAAATATATTAATAGTAAAAAAATTATTTTAATGTGGACAATGTAGTTCATAGATAAAATGTCACAATGCACATGTGGGTAGTATTAACATATACTTAGAAATATATGAATAACAAAAAAAGTCATTTTAATGTGGGCAAAATAGTTCATTGATAACTTGTATCAATGCACATGTCATGCAAAATGTTTTGATGCGAACTATATATATCTTATATATTGTTTTAAAAATATTATGTGTATACCATATAAATCAATTGAAAAAAGAAAGC